>RJWM01007162.1:0-79565 GCA_004363535.1 Dasyprocta punctata | reverse complement strand
ATTCAAGGTTTCGATCATTTTCTTAAGTTCTTCTATGTTTTTATCTTGCTCTTCTTTAGATACACTCAACATTTCTTTAATAATGATTCTCATTTCATTTTTTAGCTGAGAGAATATTTCTGATTTGATTTTCTCTATAGCTTCATCAAGCTGTTTCTTTAATGCATTTTCTATCATTTCAGAAAGTCCATTTGTGTGATTCCCACTGTCTTCCATTTCAGTATCTCTTGGGTTTGTTCTTTGTGGGCTGGGGGACTGAGACTGCCTCTTGGTCTTTCGTTTTGTCATTTTCTTCTGGAATCTATGTACCTCTGTGTCCTGCGCGGCTGGCCGGCGTTTCCCTGAGGTTCGCGCTGATTCTTGCGGCGTGCAGGATTGCGGGACCCAATAGGTTGGGTCCCGTGTGCAGCAAGGAAGGGCGGCCTCCCGGGGCGTGCAGGTGGAGCTTCCTCCTTTACTGGGTGGGGGCCAAGGCCTCCCGGTCCCAGGGAGCTGTGCTGGGCACCGCGCAGGACGCGGACCCGACCCTGGTTCTGTCCGCAAGCTCAGCCCAACAGCTATGCCTGCAGGGCAGGCCCGGGCAGGTCCCAGGCCTACAGTGCCGGGAGCAACCCTGCTGGGCGGCGCGGTCTGCACAGGAGCTGTGGGATGTCACACGCTCGAGCCGAGCCGCGCGGCTGAAGAATGGAGCTCCCGTGCGCTCTGCACTCTGGTGAGGGGGGGCCCAAGCTCTCCAGGTCCCTGCAGCTATGATGCTCAATTCCCCGGTGAGCAGCTCTGGGTTCCTGGGCTGATTTGGGCTGGGCTGCGTACCTCTGTGTCCTGCGCGGCTGGCTGGCGTTTCCCTGAGGTTCGCGGCGTGCAGGATCGCGGGACCCGTTAGGCTGAGTCCCGTGTGCAGCAAGGAAGGGCGGCCTCCCGGGGCGTGCAGTTGGAGTCTCCTCCTTTACTGGGTGGGGGCCAAGGCCTCCCGGTCCCAGGGAGCTGTGCTGGGCACCGCGCGGGACGCGCACCCGACCCTCCACAAAATTCTTTTGCAGCAATGGAAAATCACAAACATAAAACATCAGACAAAACCAAAATATTATATCTGAATGAAGAGATCAGAGAATTTCATTTTGCAAGGCAAGAGTTCTACTACTGAGCCATATCCCCAGCCCAGAGAATTTCATCTTGGAAAAGTAGATTTATGCTCTGGGGTGTAGAATTATAACTCTGAGAAAATATCAGTACCAAGAGCAGGGCAAACTTGGATGAAGGAAATGTTAATAAGAACACATGTAAGGAGACCACACATTCCAAAAAAACAAATCGAGGCGATAAATACCAGATTTATTCTTACTGGAATCTTTGCTAGAAAACTCATTCTAAGCCAACAACATATAAAACAATAGTTGAGCACTTTCAAAGTTATAAAGGCTTACAAATTAAATTACTGGGTATGGAATGTATAATGCTTTCATTTAGTTTTATAATTTCTCCTACCTAGGTGGTCCTCAGATCCAGAGGGTTTCAGAGTAAACAAAACAAGGAATTGTTATTAAAGTTACAGAGGTTTTTATTTTCATGCAGGCTTATTTCCACTCAGATTTCCTTAAACATGCAGAGACAACCATACAAGGTCCAACTTGACCTTTTGTAGTTATGTTCATAAAAATACAATTTGAAAGTAAGTTTTTATAGAAAGTCTGTTGTGTTTCTGGCATCACATGCTGCTCCCCAGTCCTAGCCACTCATCAGTGTTGAATTTCCCCTTTCTCACCATCAGCAGCTGCCTGAGTGTCAAAGACCTCATCTGCCTGTTCAGGAACCCCGAGAATGTCACTGAAATTAGGACCTATGAGATGGTTAACTTCATGTATCAGAGGATGCCCAGATATTTGCTTGACTGATATTTTGGTTGCACCTATGACCTTATTTTTAGGTATATTTGAATCAGTAGGTCCAGTGAAGCAGACTGTCTTGCATAAGCTGGGTGACCTTCACTCAGTGGGTCTAGGGTATGAATGGAGCAAAAAGACCCAAGCAAGGGAAACTTTCCTCTTGTTTTCTGACTGATTTTAGATGACATATCAGTCTTCCTCTGCTGTGGGACTTAGTCCCAGACAAGGTTTTAGACTATTGGTTCTCCTGAGTCTCAAACCCTTGGACTTGGATTGGAACCCACACCATTCATTTTTCTGGGTCTCCTGCTTGATGACCAGATCTTCTGACTTGTCAGTCTCCATAAACAAAGGAGTCAATTCTGTGTAATAAATCCTTTTCTGTCTTTCTATAATCTTATCAGTTATGTTTCTCTGGAAAACAAGGACTAAGATCTTGGTGCCAAGAATTAGGATGCTGCTCTAACAAACACCCGTATGAGGAGGCGGCTTTGGAATACATAGCAGCCGGAAACATTTTCAGGTTCGTATTAGACATATGGATGTTGAAAACAATTCTGCTGAGACCTCAACTGGAAATGAGAAGCAGATTATTGGAAACTGGAGGAAGGGCAATCCTTGTTACATGGCTTCAGAGAATATCACTGAATTGTGCTCCAGTGTTTTGTGCAAGTAGAATTTATACATACTAAAACTGGGTATTTATTTCAGATTTCTAAGGACAGTGAAATTTCCTCCTGAACGCTCACATTAAAATGCAAAAGAAGAAAGAAGAATTGAAGACGAATTCTAAGTGAAAATTAGTGAGAAATCGAAGATTTGGAGAACTCTCATCCTGTTGCATAAAATGTCGGAAACTATTCTTACCTTTCTAGATCATCCTAAAGAGAATGCCCAGGATGTGGCAGAACAATCATTTGATAAAGAGACCAGTGGTGGGATTTATGGACATTAATAGTTGTTTCAATTAAAAACAGGGACAGAGGTTGCATTGAACTAGCAAGAAAACTGCCAGTGTGAACTAAAGTAGGCAGGAAAAGCTGAGACGAAATGAAAGAAGGCTGAGGGACTCCTTGGATTCAATGGGCCTGGAGCCATTGGGCAGCAAATGTTTTCTATTCTTTAAGAAGAGGGAAAAATGACTGACAGTGATTGAGATAATCAGGAGCCCTACCTGAGTTTTGTCAGGGCAGATGGCTTTTATCTCAAAACTTGCGGTCTTGCGTACCCCAGGAAGTTACAGAGTAGAATGGACTCCTCAGTGGCTCCTGAAGGGAGACAATTGATCCAGTGAGATTCACATGCAGGTCTGGTGGAATCGATCTTGCTTGGTGTGGGGCTTGCTTGGGGCTGCTGTTCTGTTTCTCCCTTTTCCTCCCATTTGGAATGGGAACATCTCTCCTATGCCTACCCTATCTTTGTATTTTGGAAACATGTAACTAGTTTGATTTTATGGGTTCATGCTGAAGAGGAATTTTGCCTAGTGATGAGTCCTATCCGAAGCCTTAACTATCTTATTTAGATGATATTTATTTAGAAAAGAACTTGAACCTTAGACTTTAGAGGTGATGCTGGAATGAGTGCAGACTTCCGGGGCTGTTGGGAATAACTAATGTATTTTGCTGCTAGAAGGACGTGAGTTTTGTGATGCCCAGGCAAAACACTACAGATTGAAGTGTGTCCTCCTTACTCAAACCAGCAAAGTGTGGTCATATTTGAGGGGACCTTTGGAAGATGATTTGGGTGACGTCATGAGGGTGGAACCTCGTGATGCTGTTAGTGCCCTTCTATGAGAAAACACCACGAGCTTGGTCTCTCTCTGCCATGTGAAGATCCAATAAGACGCTGGTTACCCAAAACTCTGGAGAGAGCATTTAGAAAGAACTGTGCCAGCTGGCTCCTTGATCCTGTGCTTCCCAGGCTCTGGAAGAGTGACAATGAACCTCCTGTTCTTTATGCTTCTACAGTATTTTTATTTAATGGCAACTTGAGCAGACAAATATAGGCCAGGAAATTTCTAGGTCACTGGCAAAAGTGTGCCAGTTAGAATTTCTATCTATAGATGGAAGTAGTGTAGCACCAGGGATCTCGTGATTCGCTTAGGTAAGGAGTGGTTTCTCCACAGGTGTGACCAGAATATACAGCAAATGCTAAGTAAAATATTTTGTTACAGTAAGACCTGTTGTTATGAATCCCACTCAAAGTATTCCTCTTGCTCTAAGCACACTTATCCCATCATTTGTGCTACTTTCTGAAGCAGTTCTGGAAGCCCTCTTTCATGTTTTCATGAGATGTGATAAAAATATGGTGAATGCTGTGCTCAGAGCTGTCAAACAAAAAGGCAGCCTCTTCAAAACAGGGCAGTGTGTCCTCCTCGACCTAATTCATGGAATCTGGCACTGTGTAACTTCCGGCCCTTCCCCAAGGACAAAATGACCATGAGAGGGAAATGTTTTGAGTCCATTCAGGGAATAAAGACAGTCACTAAAGACATGAAAGGAGACTTTCAGAAGTGCCACGGAAAGTTGTAAGAGTGACGAGATGTGTGTTTGTAGTGGTAGAGATGTGAGTATTTTTAGGGCGATGAGTGGGCTTACGTCTTTTACCACCATCATACAAAAAAAACCCATTGTGTCTTTGATCACTTCATACATGTTCATTTGATATTGAGAGGACCCCTTCCTGCTGCCCAGCCAGGGTGATGGGCAGCCTCTCCACAGCGGGCACATCTTTCACAAGGCACTCAAACCCCCATCTCTGCTCCCTGCCTTGCGGGAAGGGCTGGTCCTGTTCAGTTCCTCCTTTCCGTCTTCCTCCACTCTCCTTCCTAGCCAATGTAAACCTGTATTCTCTCTATTCCTGAGTGGTCTGGCTTTTGAACTATTCTTTACTCAACTGTTTTATGAGTCCTGTGCTCTGCTTTCTTCAATCATCCTTTATATATTAACCACTTCTCTTTCTTCTTATCCTTACTCTAAAAATCTGACTTCTCTTGGAGGCACCATGGATGCCTGCAATTCAAGGCAACTAATGGAAAAATCTTAGCTAAAGAGGTGGGGAAAACATACACAAGTATTACTGTTTCTGGATACCTGGTTGCAAATGATAACATCAATGCCAGAGCTATTTCACACATAGATAAGCATTCACAGGAATTTTAGACCTGCAGTCTGCGTATAAAATGAGTATCAAAAGAGAATACAGTGTACACTCTTCCTCTCCATCAGTATTGCTGTATATCTATATGTAACTGTATCTATCTGTTAGAAGCCTCAGTCTCCCCTTTCTCACTTGCACATTTTTGAATCAGAAATTCTGTGCACCGTTTCTCTTTAAGCCAGAGTACAGAGGTCATGTTTGCTGATCCGCTGTGGACAAATCACCTCAGGTGGTCCAATCACCTCAGCTGAAATGACGGGTTACATAGAGGGGCAGTATCCACAGAGGTTGTGTGCCTGGAAACAGTGTCTGGTGTAACACCACTCAGACTTACCCACTCTCCGCAGGCCAGCCTAAGACTTCAACCCTCTTCTTTATTACTGCAATAGCTCATGACTCCACTTCTGTGTTTAGTACATTTTATTCATCTAGTACATTGTCATGCATTTTTTCTTCCTAAACTCTATGCTGCTCTTGTCTTTTCCAAAATAAATATTCAGTGTTCTATAGGACACAACCTGGGATTTATCCATGCAGAAAACTATTGTCTTTAAATAAGATTAATAAACATTGGTTCAATGAGTCTCACTAAGTTTATTTTCTTAGAATTTCTTAGAGATGTTAGTATGTGGATATGCATTGTATTTGCAGATGGAGATATAATATGTGGTATTTGCAAAATTTACTTAAATTAACCTTTTTCCATGGACTGTTAATTTTTTTGTGGAATATCTTTTGGCACAACACTGGCCAACAGCATAAAGTAAAGAAAGAGCACAGAAGGAAGAAAATGGAAACAAAACTTTTGTAAAGTTAGGTTGCAATCTGAATTTTGGAGGGACTCATTTATACCATGGCAATAAAAGGGTAAAACTCACAATGGCAGAAGCCATGATCTGCAACTCCTGGTGTCAATAAAAGATATTCATACATCAAATCTTCCCTGCAAGATTTTGAAGAAAAATAATGATCCCAGTTCAAATACTTTAAAAGATAAAGATGGAAAAAGCAATTTTAACTACTGGAAGAGTATAAATTACAAGATTAATTGGCTTAAAAAGATCACTCAGGAAAATATTCCTTGAAGTGAAGTTATCATCAATTTTTTTTTCACTATTAAACTCATTTTTTAAACCTTTATTTATTTACTTTTTGGCAGTAATTAAGATTGAACCCAAGGCCTTGCGCATGCTGGGCAAATACGGAGCGACACCTTTATCCCAGGATGCCTCTAACTTCAACGTGTCCAGTGTCAGTGGGGTGGAAGTGTCAACATTAAAAAGTAGTTCCCTGTTTGGTTATTCTCATTTCTTTTAACTCATGAACTTGGGAGAGATAGAGATAGAGATATTTTTTCTTCCAGTTGTGTATATGTGACTCTGTCCTTCCTCTTCTTTTCCATTGATTTATTTGCCATGCTTTCCTTAAAAGTGCCTTCCCGGGAAAATTTCTATAATGACCTTTTCTATCATAAAATCAATAAAAAAGTAAATAAAGTGGGCAGTGAGGGATGAGGAAGGGTGGATCAATAGGTACTGAACTGTGAGTTAGGAATAAGAAAAACACTTACTGTGTATCTACCAGAAAGAATTTTGAGTATTTTTACTATTTCAAACTGCTAAGTATTGGAAGAGATAGAAATGTTTAACCTGATCACATAATCTATAGATATAAACATGGTTCCCCATTAATATAGATTTCATTTTGTGTTTTTTATGTATCAATTAAAAGCTAAAAATTTTTTTTGCTAATTAGAGAGCACTATAGATATCTATACGTATCTGCCTTTCTAGCTTTCTATCTGTATCTTTTACAATCAATCATTCTGTAAGCATTTTTTTTATTGTAATTACCTTTTACAATAATAAACATTTTTGATTTTTTAAAAAGTATTATGTTTGTCTTCTAAATTATGTCATTTTTGGATATTTCCATAAAAAGCTATGGTCATATAGCTATATACCATTGTCAGTTTATTCTCCTTTGTAAAATGGAAATGGTTAAATTGAACTTTCTTTTCTGAAATGTTAATCTATCTATAGATAGATAGATACATACATACTGTAGCATTTGTGTGTCTTAATTTGTATACCCATGATTGTAGGTTTTTAGATAGCCATTGAGAATTGTACACCAACGTTTGTTTCTGCCAATGAAAATTTAAAAGTAGCAAGAAAGTCGAACAGTTGGCATCATTTTTGATGTGACTTTTTGAACTAAAAAATCACTGACTAGTGAAAATAATGGTCAAAGTTAATTAATTCTGTTAGAGCAAAGAGAATTCTTCAATCAACAGGCAATCCTCATACAGTTTTTAACAGACTAATTAAAAGAAACAAGTGCCACAAAATGTTCATTACCTATTAAAGATGTGGTATCAAATTCTTAATTTGAATTTCAAGAAGCATAGGATGCATGACAACTGTGAGTTTAATTAGCTCAGGTTGATAAATTGCATCTTAAATATAAAGATTATATACCACCCAAATGAATCCTTTCACATAAGTTTAAAATTTATTAGTAAGCCAGACATTCATAGACTAATTGCAAAAGTTGTTAGGTTATGAATACAAAAAGAAGGAAAAATTAGAAAAGTCATTCATCTTGTCAGATATTTTAATTCTTTTTGTGTCCTTGGGGTCTAGATCAAATGAATAGGCCACAACACTTCAGGGTTATCTACTTTTATGTTTCATTTACTAGAACCTGCCAACTTACTTTGCAAGGTATTTTCTCTCCTAAATTAGCAATTTTGTCCTCCAAAAGAGACTGTTTTGTGTTAACTATGCACTGTGCATCTATTTGCTCTCTTCTTTAATTTTTATGTTGATTGAACATTGATTGGGATATAAAATCTTTTAGAAGGTAGGAAGAAAAAGTCTCTTGCTCTTTTGTATTTACTAAAGAGGTGATTATTACGTGCTAATTAATAAACATTTATCTTTATTAATTATGGATTTTCATAACTATGGTACAAAATGTGAGGTATCTTTTACAACAGTGAACATTTCTGATTTTTTTTTTTTTTTTTGCAGCACCAGGGATTGAACTCACAACCTCGCGCCTGCCAGGCCAGGCGCTTAAGGCACTGAGCCAAACTCTGGGCCCTGGTTTTTTGAGGCAGGGTCGCACTATGTAGCTCAGGCTGGCCTTGCGCTCATGTTGTAACCCAAGCCGGCCTCAAACTCACAATGCTTCGCCTACCTCAGCCTCCCAAGTGCTGGGATTAAAGGTGTGCGCCACTACGCCCGGCTGTCTGATTTGTTTTTAAAAAGTAATATTTTTGTCTCCTAAATCATGTCACGTTGGGATATTTCCATAAAAAGCTATGACCATGGTACTAGCTTATATGACCATGGTACTAGTTTATACTCCTTTTTAAAATGGAAATGGGTAATTTGAACTTTCTTTGCATTCACTAAATGTCCTGTCCTATCTGATGTGTTTCCATTACTTGTAGCTTTTTCTTTAATGGATGCAGGTTAGGATTAGTGATGGTCCCTTGATAATGCAAACCTCTATCTACAACAAGTACCTCAGTTTTCTACAGGAAGGAACCAGACTAGAAAAGCTACCCAACTACAAACACAGTCACTTCTAATGGAAAAGGAAGATGACTGAGGGGAACAGAAAGCCCAAAGAGAAAGACTGAAGACCTCAGAGAATCATTTCCTGGGAGCCAGACTGTGTCGTGGTGACATCACTCACAGTGCTTGTCCAGCTGCAGTTCAGAATTGCAGCGAACAAGCTCTTGCTCTGTTTCCTGCTCTTCCCTTCTGTGTATGGTGCCATCTACTCTGTGTTCATTTTTCTACTTTATGGTGTGTGTGTGTGTGTGTGTGTGTGTGTGTGTCTGTGAGACAGAGAGAGAGAGAGAGAGAGAGAGAGAGAGAGAGAGCGAGCAAACTCACAGGACTACTTATTCCCAAGGATTTAGGAGAAACACACCCAGGAAACTGACCTGAGCAATCTCCTCTGTACCGGGACCACTTAGATGTCACAGACCTGAGTATCAACCCTCTCCCTCCAACTGACCAAGACAAGCCATCAACTTTCTCAGCTTCCGTTTCTTCATCTGTAAGATGAGGGGAATTAAACTAGACCATCTCTGAGGTTTTTTTTCCTTGGGTTTTTATGATTACACCATCTGTAATTTTCCATTATTTATGCCACATTACTATCCTGGTTGAATCAAGGGTTGATTTTATTGGCTACTGTACACTGGCATTGTGGCTTTTTTAGGTAGTAGAATCCTAGGTAATAGTCATGCCCTGTGTGCATTCTCCAAAATCTCCATAGTGATTATTTTAGAGCCAAGTGTTCATGAGATGCTTTGCAAATAGGAAATGATGAACATGACTGGGTTTATCTCTGCTGTCCCAGGCTGATTGCACTATTGCTGCTGACATTTCCTTTGCTTATTAAAACCATTAACAACAAGAGTGTGCTCTTTGCTAGTGTAACATGACAGGAAAGGGACCCTACAGCAGTGACCTATTTTAGGGCTCCTCAAGTGACTGGCAATTGACTTCTAACTCATGATGGAGTTCAGGAATAATTTACCCAGTGAGAGCTGCCTGTCCTTTGGGAGCTAGGCTGCCTGAGGTCACAGATATAAAAGGGATTACCTTTGTGACTTTTCAGCAGGTAGATTTTGACATGATTTTCTTTTGTTTCACAGGATACTTTAATGAACAATAAAAAGACCACCAAGTAGCCAAGGGAGCTGCTTCAATAAGAGACCTCAGTGATAGCTTTCATAACTGAAGAAGTCTTGGTGAACCATTTGGGATAAATTGAACTGGGATGCATTTTTGAGAACTGTGTTTTTCATTATTCATAGTCTTTTTAAATGAAACCAGCAACTTCCCAGTCATTTGAAATAGACCCTTCTCTGTCAACAAGCCCTTCATTTTCAATTTACTGTTTCTGTGTAGACTAAAGTGAATGATAAATAACTACAAAGTTTTCCAAGTCCTCACTGAAATTTTCCTGACCTCTGCTAGTGCCTCCTAAATCACATTATTGCCTGCGTGCTGGACCTCTGACTTGCACTTCCTATTTGGAGATTTGAGTGGTGAGTTTAATAAGCCAACTCTTGAGACTTTTCATGCTTGGAAATAGAACCACAAGAGAATTCACAACTGGATCCATTTTTCCTCAGTAGACAACACAGAAACTGTGATTAAGTGCCATGACAAGAATGATACATCTGTGTTCTGCTCGATCAATATAATCAGCCAAAGGAAAGAAGTGTGATATTTTTATCATACGCACTTCCTTTTTTGTTCCTATTACTTAAGTAAATTACATAAGTTCATTTTTAAAATCAGCAGAGCATTCTTATAGTATAACCTAACTACTGTGTAATCCAAAAGTCATTAGAGAAAACGCTCTCTCTTTCACACACATGCACACACTCACAAATACATAAATGTTTACCACTGAACCTATTTCAAAAGTCTCAGTGGAGCTGAGGTATGGAAATGTTTTGAGATCCTCATTGAGGTCATTTAAAAATGTGTATTTCTACCATTAGCAAGAATTATTTGGTAGCATAAAACTACTTCCATTACTACTGATAAAGGCTATGCCCATGACAAGACTCTAATCTCGTTCTCCTGACTTTGTGTTCATCTCTCCGTTCTCCAATTTTAGTGAGAACTTTGCTGGATCAGTTTAACTAGAATACCTTTCCCCCAATCCTGAGTCCCCCTGACTGATGTTCAGGTCTCTCATCCTCCACCATCCCCAAGTGAAGTATGATCACCCCAGCCTGCCTCCAGCAAAAAGTCCATTTGGTCGATGTAGCCAGAATTTCTCCATAGAAGTCATGTTTTCTACTAGTAGTCAACTTGTGTCTCCATGTAATGTCCTTAAATGAATTTTTCTTTATTGTCTTTTGCAACTGTCATGAATAAATTTTTTCTTAACTTTACCTTCTGCCGCTTGACAGTTTTGAGAGTGAAAAATAAAGGCATTTTCCAGACACACCTTGAGTTTGTTGCTGTTTGGCACAGTTCTTCAGTCAGAGTAATTTAAATGAATTTCAAAGATAACGCTTAAATGAAAGATTTGATCTTTTGTGGCCCATTGAATTTGTGATGCTTCCAAGGAGGTTAGTAATTTTACAAAGTTGAATCCTTTGTGTCTCATCTGACTCAGCAGGCTTCCTCCAGATTGCTGAGCCAAGGGACACCAGGCTAGTCCTTTAGGCAGCAGTGCAAAGTCAGAGAATTGCTTCTTGCCCTAAAAGCTCCGTGTGGAAGAGTCTCTGCTGAAGTCTGTCCTTCAGCACCACATGAAGGAATGGTGCTTTGGTGATGGTCAGACCTCCAGTGGGAACCTGTGTCATCCTGATGAATGAAGTCTCTTTGTGATAATCATCCTGAGGATTTGAGAATTCTTTTAAACCTCCCCACCTCAGGGGAGCCCCAGAGTCTGTTGCCTCTGTTATTTTTTGCACTTCTCACCAGCAGAATTTGAAGCAAAAGTGTGCTAGGCTATCAGGTCAGCAGGTGTCTCCCTCAGGGTGTCCTTGCCAATGTGTAGATTTCTTCCCTGTCAGACGGGAAAGTTCAAGAAAAGAGTCAAGTCATGCTCAAAACTTTGTCACTTGAAACTTACTCAAAACAAGATGGTGATTTCCTCTTAACATTCCAAAATTAATGTGAACAAGGAGCATCTCTTTCTCAAGCAATATTGAAATGAGTAATAGGTAAATTTCAGTTGAATTTTTTAATTGGTATATAAATAATAATATATTTCTGCTGCTGCTTCTGGCCCTTTGCCCAGGCAAGTCAAGACATCAAGCATTTTGTGGGTGGCAGAGGGAGTCATAGACTTATTTTATTCGTTAAGTTTTTCAAATCATCCCTGAGCCTTCTTGAGAATGTAAGTATTTAATCTCTTAGCTATTTTTCTTCAAAATCTTCCTGAATCTATTGTGAGAGGGCATGATATGTAACAGGAGATTAGGTGTGGGAGGATGACTCGTAGGAGGTGTGGATGCTGTTTAAACTTGGAGAAAAATTATTCTTGTTGTCTGTTTCTTGTTCTCCTATTCTCTAAAGTATTCTTTGAATTTGTTTTTCTCACCACTTCACGGAACTCCATTCAGACAAACCATGGCTTTGGAATCACATGGACCTGGGTTTAGATACTGACCCTGTCATTTAGTCTTCTTGCAATTTTTAGATAATTACACTGAGTGACTTAGCTAAGTCATCAAAAATGTTTCTGTGGTAGTGATGTTTAATCATGTCAATTTAATTTCCTGGGGAGCCACCTAGAAGATTAGTAAAGTATAGTTCTGGGTATGCCTGGGTGGGTTATTCAGGTAGAATCTTGGGTACCATGTCTGGCCCATGGCCCTTTCTTCCCTGGTGCTGTTCCCTTGTTGCTATGAACTAAGCAGCTTTGCTCCATTATACTCTTCTGCCATGAGCTGACCAACCATGAATTGAGTCCCCTGAAGTCCTGAACCAAATAAAAACCCCTTACTGTTGTGGATATTGGGTATTGTCCTCCAGCAACAGGTAAACTAACTAATACATCTTTCTTTCTCAGTTTTTCTGGTGTTGCCTTTACCAAAAAGATATATCTCTGCTTCCATTATAAAGGCCACTTTCTTATGCAGAAATGCCACAAATACATATATGAATTATAGAAATATAATCAGAATATATTTTGGTCTCTTTGTAGCTTACCTTGCATCACATTCAGAGAAACAGCCCACAAAATATCTATGTATATCACCTATCTCTTTTTTTACAGGGTTGTATTATTACTTTATTTTAGAGCTCTATTTATTAAGCAATGGCAGTTTTGCATCCTTGGAGAGTTTTACAATCATATGGGAATGCTTTGTGTTGTTACACTTTGGACCACAGATTTAGTAGGTGAATCAGAGAAGCTAAGTCTCCTGCAATGTGTGGGACAGTCCTGTACATAGAATAACTGTTCTGACACCAACAGCACCCTTTGGATAAATGCTGCAGCAGAGCAAACTCTAAAGAGAAAAGAACATGAACAACCTTTGAAGCTCCATTCCTTATCATTAGATTCCACCAAAATCCCTCGCAAGGTTGACACTTGATCCTGCAGGGCTTGCCCTGTTTCTATCTCTCTTCCTAACCACAAAAGCTTTCTCTGAAAATGACAGTGCTTTTGTCTCTTCTTCTTTCCTGCCACACAAGCTTGTTTGCAACTTCCTGGCATTCAGCCTGTCTGGTTTCTTATATTTTCTCCTAATTTTCCCTAAGAGATCTTTAGATGTAGCTTAGCAAGCCAGAACTTTTTGTTCCCAAACACTTAGAAGAAGGAAGAAGGGAAAACTGGGGAACTTGTCATTTAATAATACTTATTCCCACTCGGCATGTGAAAGAAGCATTGCTATTACCACCAGCACCTGTAGTGCCAAGGAGTAGAAGAGACAGCATGGGAGAGGCATGGTGCGGCAGGGATTGGGACAGCGCCGCCCTGGTGATACCTTTAGGTGCATCTTTTGCAAGGCAGGCAGGGCACGATCAATGCTGAGAATCGTTACCTGAAGCTGGCTTTGTTAGTGCACACTTGAGTGGTGTCATTGGGAATCTGTGAGTCTGTCTTACTTCTGAGTTGGCACGATACATCCACACATGTATGAATACATATGAGTCCGCTGTACTGTAATTATTGTACTTCCCTAAACTTAGTGTCTTTGCTTGTCAATATAAATGCCCATGGAATAGAGGTATGCAAAAATTATTCGTGTTCTCATGTTCTAAAATATTTAATTAAAATTTGGGCATAGATTTATGAGTCTAAACTTGCTCTCTGAGTGTAATTAAGCTCATAACATTGCTACAAACAAAGAAATTTTATTTTCTGACAATGGTATATTAACTAGTGTTAATTTCCTATTATTTTGTTTTGAAATTCTGTATCATTTTTCCCTTTATTTTGTTTCTAAAGTAAAAAAAATTATATAAACAAGAAAGTCCACGATGGGCTAAAAGAAATGTCTCATGAACTATAATGTCATTCTAACTGATAATAGGAAGCTTTGAAATGATGTCTCTTGATCTGATATTCACACGCATCTCTGAACCAGATGAAGATTTTGTATTTTCAGAGAGTTGCAAAAAAGAAAGCAGCATTCCCATGTTAACCCATTCATTCTGTCCTTGATTCTGGCTCCAACTTATAACTCAGAAGAGCACACTTGTCATCTAAATGAGGGCAAGTTAGAAAGCAAGAACAGAGCCGGGCGTGGTGGCGCACACCTTTAATCCCAGCACTTGAGAGGCTGAGGCAGGAGGATCCTTGTGAGTTCGAGACCAGCCTGGACTACAAAGTAGGTTCAAGGCCAGCCTGAGCTGTATAGTGAGACCCTGTCTCAAAAAAATAGGGCAAGGGATTTAGCTCAGTGGTGTAAGTGCCTGCCTGTCAGGCACAAGGTTGTGAGTTTAATCCCCAGTAAAACAAAACAAAAACGAAAACAAAAAACAAGAATGATCATCCCAATATCAATAAATTAAAAAAAGTTACAGCTTATAAACTCAACTTTAGTAATCATAGTTTAAATTTCGAGAGAAAATATAAATTCTGTTTCAAGTATGGAAATGTTAGAATATCCTATTATAAGTAAGATAACTAGCACATTCTCACTTCTGTTCCCTATGCTTTCTTACAAAAATAATTCAAATAGAGAGAATGGAAATGTTATTCATACAACAGAGAAGAATCCATGTGGGAATGAAGTAGTTCCATTAAATACAGCAAAAACTATAAGGCATCGTATGTTTTAAAATTTTTCCTTTCCCAAAACAATATTTCTGAGGTGGGAAAACACAGAGCTTTTATTTTATATTGAGTGCTCAGGAGGGTCCCTGGCGATATTGCTGTACTCGAATGGTTGTTGATCATATGCGGATTTCAGTTCAAGAAGAATAACAGACATGCTATATTAGCTCACTGCAGACAGGCCAAGAATAATGCTCAAGTGGCTATGTTTGATATCATGGGTGTATTTCAAACAGTTCTTTCCGTGGTGGAGAATATGTAGGTCACTTATTCCCTGAGCTGTCTATTCCTCACCATGACTGCTTCCCTAAAGAATACAGAAGTTGTTAAATATTGTGTAATCCTACTTCTTTGGAAGAACTCTGCATTAAATTGGGATGAAACAAGCATATATTCTATAAGGGTGAGCAACTCCGTAATGTTTTGTCAGCATTACACATAAGAATTCTCTCACATCCCTTACTAATGAGTCCAAGAGTCAGATCGTATTGGAGTCTCTCGATATGGTTGAGTGAAAAAATTATTTAAAATTCTACTAAAAATGGAAGGAAAGGTGGCTATAGATAACAGTAACATGCTGTACATTTCAAAACGCTGTATGAAAGGACTTTGGAAGTGTTTACAACAAAGAAATGATAACTGTTATGGGAGGTGTGGTCAATCCAATTTTAAACATTACGTAACGTATACATGTATCTAAGCAATGCATGTTACTTCAATAAGATGCATATTTTCACATGGCAGGTAAAAAATACATTTAATTAAAAAAGAGAAGGAAATAAATGAAGGCTCATGGTTCAGACAGTTAGAACTGAATGCTTGATCGTCCTGAAAGACCACTGGTTTAGCACTTGCATTTGATTTTGAGCCTTGGTTTAAGTTCTGTGACCTTCCGCAAGTCATTGAACTCTGATGGCTTCTGCATTTCTGAAGTGGAGATGATATATTACCTTGCTGACAGCTTTCAAGGATGGTTATTAGCAGTGTTTGTCTTTCAAACCTCAAATTGGACAACCCTTCCACAGCAACCTACCCAGTTGAAGTTAATCCTGCCCATTCTGTCATACACGGGATGACCTCGTTATTGGTCTTGAATTTCAACAGATGATTGTTTATTTACATGTTCATTCTTTGTTATCCTCTAAGATTCTTGCTGAGGATCACCAGACTGGATCTTATTTGTCTTTTTAATCTCTGGCACCTAACATAACACCTGGGACACAGAGAATGTAAAGAAAATTCATCCATTGTATTAGTAAATCATTTTTAAACTATAAAGGATTATATATTCACAGGGCTAAAAACTGAATTATCTTATCTTCATGTCATCATTTCCAATTTCATCCTGTTTTCCTCCTTGCTATGGTATTGCATGGTTACAAGCTGATTTCTTAACATGTATTTTATGTTAATGTAAAACTTTATTTTTCCATGTCAGACAGAAAATGAAGTAATGTAATTAAATAAGCAATCCTGTTATAAGCAATGTCAGCATAGCAAGAACCTTTAAAAATTACTTTCTAATAATAAGACTACAGGAAAAGTACTTAATAATTTTTATGCTGAATACAAAATTAGTTAATTCTCACTTTTGTTAACTTGAACGTCACATCCATGTCATGGTGCACGTGAAAGGGTGAAAGCAGGAAGGAAAAAAGAAGAGAAAAAGCAAGGTGAGAAAAACTAACACCTTTTTGATGTATCGAGGGTTATCTTAAGTTTTATAGATAACTGAGACTAAGAACCATTAGATAACTTGTTCAAGAGGGTATATTTGGTGGGAAACAGACAGGAATTTCTTCCAAAGCTTGAGAAACTTGATGGTCTTTATCTAATGTAAAGGATTTTGTTATCTGGTTTTCTCTTGCTTTGCACTCACCTTTATTTTATTTAAAGAAGCAAACTGGCTTTTGAGTATCAACCTAAGGTAACAGTTTTAAGTTTTGGGTTTTTTTTTTTTTTAGCTCTAGGTTTATGATCCTATGCAGGCATTCACAGTCAATATATTTCTAGGAAATTGTGTAAGAAGTCTACAGAATATTCTGTCATATGGTTTTTCTAACAGAGTAAGGAAACTATTCTTCAAATTAGCTTCATTTGGAAGGAAAGTTTAAAAGCTGACAGGAATGGAATCATGAATTTCCCTTTTTTCACATAAAATGATTATAGATTTTTCTATGATTCTCTTTAAAAAGTAGTGTATTTTATTTTTCTCCTCATCAACAATTTCCTCAAATTTTTTGGAACACTTTCTTTGGAAAAACACTAAAATTTTAACAAATAAATTCTGAAAGGCTGTTTTATTTTAATTAACACAACTTGTAAGTCCCTAGTTGCTTGTTTATTGAGGGACTTTTCAGAAATGATGTGTAGTGTGACTCTGTAGGAGGCACATTTAACTAAAGCATATTCCCAACTTATTATTGACATTATTAGCAGTAACATGGCTACCAATGTATTCTGAATACCAGCTCTGAAAATGTTGGTATAATTATGTACCTGGGAGAGTAAGTATGTACATCTCAGAACACACACACACATACACACATTCACACACACACACACTCCCTCACACACACACACGCACATACACACTCACACACACCTACACAAACACACACACATGCACACAGTCATCTCACCAACACCAGACAGAACTAATCCATTGTGAAATAAATAATCTGCCCTAAAAATGTAAGTCCTTTGTGTAATTATGGTAGGAATACTAATAAAAACCTACCAGTTACTAAAAATCAGGTTTTATCAACCTTTACTATATTGCTACATGAACATGTTGTGTTATGTAAGCCAGAAAATGCAGACAGCTGAAATACATGGTGTCTGACTTCCAGGAATTTAAAACATGTGGAAAGGTAGAATGTATTCATTCACGAATACATGCTAAAAGTCAGTGCATAAGTGTCAAACAATATAGAAATTATAGAAAGGATTCATAATGTTTAGAGAAATGAGAGGTTTATCCAGGCTCTGAGGCAGAGAAGGAATTACATGGGTGGAGACAGCATGGAGCTTTCCCCGTGGGGAGACAGCACCTGTTAAATGATGAGGAGATGACAGGCGAAGTCTCTTCAGGGGTGAGTGTGACCACAGTAGAAGCCGTCTGAGAAAGAGCATAAATGAAATGGAAACAGAGCACACACAGAAGACAAGAGTTAGGCATTTAGACTTCATCCAGCTGAAGAAATCTTGGAAAATGTTCTAGAAAAATTAATCTGGACAGAGTAGTACCTGAAATGTGTGGAGGATGGGGGAATGTAAAAGGAGATGCAAAGAGGTATGTGAGAGCACTACCTGTCCATACCCAGGTGGTGCACTGAACATTTCTGGGGTACCATTATACAAAACACCATGGCACCCCTGTGGACAGTGCTTCCTCCTACAGGAGGGAGAGAAGGAGTGAATGGCAGCAAAGTAGAAAACAAAGGGTGAAGACATTTAGGCAAGAAAAGATTGGAGTTAATGTAGCAAATTGGCTTCCCGCTTAGTGAGGTCAAACCACTTTTCATACTTGCAGGGACAGAGAGGGCATGCTTGAAGTTCAAAGAGAAGGAAAGGCAGAATGATTAAATAGACCTACTTGCAAGAACTGGTTTTTGAAGAGGTTGGAGTAGAAAGTCCAGATAGAGGATCTGGTCTTTGATCACATTTGGATTCATTTTTCTTTGAGTCTAGGAGGAAAGAAGCAAAGACAGACAAAGATCATAAAAAAAAAAAAATAGCCTACCAGAAACAGACAGGAGTAGCTAGCAAATCTGTGGAACAAATTATAATTAAGTCTGGTGACTTGGACATAGCAACTTCCACCACTCTCCCACCTTGAGGAAATGAGTTTCATGTGATTGTGGGGTAAGCTGATGCACCTGTTACAATGCTGAACTCTACTATTTGGTGTTTTAGTACCAAAGGAAAAAAAGTCTCATGTATCCTTTAGCACATAGAACCCTTTAACAAAATCTGCAGTGTTACGGGCAGAGGTGAACTATTTATTCATGTAGTAAAATACTCAATAAAGTTGTTGTTCATATTATAGTAACTATGCTTTAGGTCAGTTAAAGCTATAATATATTCAGTTATTCAACTTCTATTTTATCTATTAAAGTTGTACTCTAAGACAATAAATATTTATGTAATATTTCACAAGGATCCAAATATTGGCTGGAATCTGAAGGATATGTAGACCTATACGGTCTTATCACTATTCCCAAGAAGCATATCATGGAGCTGAAAGGAATAAACACACACACACACACACACACACACACACACACACACGTACAATGAAAGCCAGGGTAAATGGTTGGTAAAGGAAAGAACAATTGCAAGAATTCAGAGGAGAGGGAAAGTGATCCATGAGGGACAAGACCTTGCAGAAAAATGTTGTTCCATGCCCTGGAAGCTAAATAATGTCACCTATTACACTGCTCATCTTAAATATGTTCCAATTTACAGTGAAAGGGGACAAATAATCCCTAGCACACCTGCACAATATATAATATTCATGAGTTCTGTTTAATTTGTGTTGTAGTCAGTATTTGCAAGAGAAACACATCTAATGGAGGACACAGAAATTTATAAGATTAGCTGGCCCTGTCTGCCCACAAGGTCAAATGCGGAAGAGTGCAAGATTTCTGCCTGTGCACTAGGAGATCCGAAGAGTCCAGCTGAAGGCCTGGAGCCCAAGCAATGTCCCATGCGGTCTGGGTCAGGAGGCCAAGGAATCTGCGATGCAAGACGGAAGATCGTCCCCGGGAAGTTCAAGGCCAGTATGGGAGGCTGGCGAGTCTGCCCCGAGGACCAGGAAATGGCCCTTGAGGGGAAGGCCCTAGCTCCTCCCAAGAGAGCAGCAGTCGTCCATGGCAAAGGCGAAGACCAGAGCTCAACCAAAGAGAATGGTGAAAGGGTCTCTGAAGAAAAGCTGCTGGATTGAAAATCAGCAGCCACGAAGCTCTTCTAAGGGAAACCACCTGAACTCCTGCCCTGCAGTTCCGCTTTTATACCGTTCTGACAACAAGCCTCCTGGCCTGCGTCTTCCATACCCAGAACCACACCGACTTAGCTCAGATGGGTGTTTCCCACTCAAGCTCACAATTAGTCAATTAACTACCACAATTCCTAATTAAATTATTGTTTTAGATGTCATGTGCCTTAACATGAGGTAATTCATGATTTTTTTCTCAAAGTAATTAGTGCATGATTGTGGTAGAAATCCTGGAAAATACAAAAATATAGACAAGCTATACCAAAGTATGGATAAACTATGATCTCACCAGAAGTAACTATTGGCAGTAGTTACACATTTTTCTTATGAGTCCATGGAAAATTAGAATGTATTAAGGCAGGCTTTATTTGAATTCATCTTGTACCTCTTGACTAGGTTCTTCATTAAAATGTCTGTTTCCATCACAGGAAACTCTTTTTTTTTGTACTTATTTATTGATCAAATCACCATTTCCCTCATGTGTGAGGCGAGAAATACAAATGATTGCATACTTCTTATCATGGAATAGTAAATTCCCCCAAGTTAAAATTGAAGTAGTCTGTGAATAAGAGTCTTTGCCTCTTAGAACTTCTTTCCAAACCTAAATCCAAGGAAAATATCACACATGTCTTAAACATAGGAGACTCCCCTCTTGGTAAACAGTGATATCTAAAGATGAAGTAGGGTCTATGATCTAACACCTCCTCCACCTCCTCATTCCAGACTACATTTGAGATGTTCTTTTTCAGAATTCTTCCAGTTCCTGAGGCAGTGATTCATCCTGCAGTCATTAACTACCTAGGGGTGAGACATAATTCTGAGAAATGGCTGTCATCTGATTTGCATGACAGGAACTTCTTAACTATGTTAGGAAGAGAATAATCTATTCTGGAAGAAATGTCTGTGACCTTTCTTCCCACATGATTGCTTCTCTGAAAATCCATGGGCAATGCTGGCAAGGGTTCTTTTAATCACGTTTGAAGAATCACAAATAGACTTTTAAAAACACAAAGTTAAACCTTCCAAAAATTGGATATTTCCTCTGTTGGTGAGGCAAACTGTTTTGTCTCTCAGGTTTTAGAGAACAAAAAGCCAGTGTCATACTATAGAAAACTTGGGCTTTAGGGAGTTTTTTCGTACCTATCAATGTCAGTAGCTCAGATCTGCACAAAGCAGAATGATAGCTGCTTCATAGCAGCTTGTTCTTTTAAATGTTACTTTTAAAAATGTACTCACAAATAGCATTTTATTGAAAAGGTAATGTGTTCACATAGTTGAGATTTAAAATGTTCCTTAACCTAATAAGGGTTTATTATCAATAGCATGGCTGTCCCTTTGGTAGTATTGTATGAACAGTACAAGCTTATTTAATCTCTTTTTCTAAAGATGAAAGTATTTTGTTCACTTTACTCTGCAGCATATTTTCCTTTTGTTTTACATCTTTAAGAATTATCTTAACATGCCAGGAGTGGCGGACCATGCCTGTAATCCCAGAACTCTGGGAGGCTGAGATTGGAAGAAATCAAGTTCTAGCCCAGCCTGGGAAACTTGGTGACTTAATGAGACCCTGTCAAAAATTAAAACAAACAAACAAAAAATGTTGAGATGTGGTTGAGTGGATCAGGTTCAAATACTAGTTACACACACACACATACACACACACATCAAAAAGAAGATTCCTGACAGCATAGTTTGAAAGCCATTGTGCATTACTGTGTATGTACATCTTTGTGTTGTTGAATTTCATTACCATATGTAGTTTCCGTATGTAAATATACTACGATTATTATATTTCTTCCCTTAAACAGGAATATCCAAGTGTTTTTTTCTGGCCTTTTGATATTTCAGTCTTCTAGTGCATACACTGGTACATCCTTATCTTTCCAGGTTTGTGAAATGATAGCTGTAAGATAATTCTTGTAGATGCTACAGGAAGGGCCAAGAAACAAATTCTTGACTTAGATCTACCACAAAGATGTGAAGTCTCAGGGGTTTTTATCCTCAAACTGCAGAAAATAAGTCTAGCAAAACTAGTAGCATCAGTTAAATAATCAGAAAATTTTGCTGGAAGAGAAAGAGCCAGCTGGTTGTTTGGGTTGTAGGGCAAAAAGGGAAAAGTCTTGGATGTAGTTCAAATGCTGTGTACCTTGGGAGCTATCCAAAGTTCTGAAAACCCACTACACAAAGCAGTCTGTCTCAACGGACCAGAAACCCTAATCTCATGATTTTGCGTCTCTCTTGCCTTGACTTCCATTCTCAAGTTAAAAAAAACCAAAAAAACAAAAAAACACTTGTAAAGTTAGTATCCATCAGACTCTTTCTCTCTGCTCTTAACACACCTCATTTTCCTATCTGCCCAATTCAAGTCTTTTATGTCTGTTTTCTCAGTCAATCCCAGCTTTGATCTATCCTTACCATTGGTGTTAGGATTCCAAGACAAATAATCCCAAATATATGCAGCAGTAATGTCATTTAAATTTGACTGTATGCTGATAATAGTTTCAGCTTATGAAGTTATCCACAAATATGCCAATGATATGCCAAATGCATTTCTGCTTCATCAAATTAATTCTATATGTTGTACACGACAGTTTAAAAGTACCTCAGGAGTTAATATACCAGAATACCATAAAACTTTCTGCTGTTGATTTTTGCTTTGCTTCATAATATAAAGGATAAGCACCTTAATATAGCTGAATTACTTATCTATTCATATAAATTATAATTGTTTGCATATTTCTTCTAAAGCAGAGATCTCAATTTTTTGCTCTTCCTGCTGAAGGCATGATAATGAATAACCTCAAAAAGCCAATGTATTCTATTCTGTTTTCTTAGCTTTGCTATTTGTATCACTTAATATATTGAGGATTTGTGTGAAAATATTAGAATATTTAGAGCTTTTCAGTTGGTGAAATGTCAGAGTGAAAGGGGGAAACTACAAGAGAAATTGCTCTTTTTAAAACTTTTTTCTTTGGAAACTGCTAGCCCTGTAACTGCCTTGTGGCTTTGTAATTACTTACCTGACCCCTGTAGCCACCAGAAAGTAGCCAGACATACAAGATGCTTGATTGTACCATTGTGCCAACTTTCTTACACTGATGGCCATCAATCTGCCCTTGCAATCAGTGATCTTGCCCTGCTAGCTAATCAGAAGAACGGCCAGGCTGTTCTGTCTCACCTTTTTCCTCCTCTATTCTTCTTGCTTGTGCATCATATGAAAGCTCTAGGTCACCAGAGATCAGAGCCTGATGTTTCAGGAATGATCCTGATCAGTGAACTGTATATATAAATAAATCTGGGTTTTGTTTCTGCTTGCTGTTGCAGGAGAAGACATTTTTTCCCTTTCTAAAAATCTTATTCTTGGAAATCTTCTTACTAGAGTTCTGATTACAGAAAATAGAACAAGATGAGAATATTGCACTGTTGTCTCATGTAGACTAAAAAAGACAGAGAGATGGGGAGAAATCATGAGTTATATGTGTGAGAAAACAGCCAATACTGGCTTAAACAAAGGGGAGTTACTGCCTCACATGCCTGAATTATCTAGTGGTGCAGCTTGATTCAGCAGCCTGAAGTGCTCATTGTCACATAGGTTCTTCCTTTGAGTTTAACTGTGCCCCTCTGTGTTGACTTCAATCTCAAACTCATGGTTTCTGGAGGGAGCATGGTGCCTGCAGATTCTGCAACCATGCATCACCCCAAATTCAATGAATCAGTGAATCATTTTCCCTAGTCACTCTAGTCAAAGTCTAGTATAAACACTCAGTGTTCTGATTAGCTTTATTTTGAGTCACATTGCATATCTTGAAATAATCATAGTAGACAGAATTGTTGGATGTATTGATCTACGTTATGTTTCCATAACCTGGGGGTTGGTTAGTTAGGTGAATTTGCCCATTTACAGAAAGTTCTGGGATGTCTTGTCAAAAGGCATAGAATCAATAACATAAACAAAGGTAAAATGAAAAAAAATTGAATACATACTACATAGTAGGAGGTGGGACTCTAAGGGGGAAATATAAGGTGTGACATTGATTTAATAATAACAATTGATGTTTTTAAATGATTTTATGTGCACTGCACTAGTTTGTCTTTAAAAGGGCCCTATACACCTAGTAATATTACCATCATTATACAACTGAAGAAATTGTATTTTTGCCTGCAAATTAAAAGATTGCTTTACAAATTAAAAGATTCATTCAAATGATTAAAAGCTGTTCTTCCATTCATAAAAACTTACAGAAATTTGGATTGGGAACAAACATTCTAATAATGCAAAATAAGTATGAATAATTGAGCTTCTCCCAAATTTAGCACACAATTCTGTCAGTATTGTGTGCTCATATCCCCCTGCCCCGAATATTGTCTGCACATTGTACTCCATTAATCAGGCATTTGGAAATGGTGTAATGAAAATCTACAGACTAAACCATAAACCTATACTATGTTCCACAGCCATCTGTGTGTACCCTTGATCATTAAAGATAAAGTAACAACATACACAGAATTCACTTCCTGACTATGTAAAGTTTTGCTGTGGTTGCTTCCAAGGCCTCCTTCCCTTTATAGTCACTAGAACACAGTGGCAGCCAGTTCCTGTATTGGCTTTTTAGGCAGCCAGTGCCTGCAATAATATGCTTTACACTGCTCTGTGCTCTCATTGATTATTTTTTTCTCCAACCATACTCTCATTTTATACTTGATACCATTATCTTCTTACCTTCATTCATGCTACATTTATCAGATTCCTAGCTGGGATATTTCAGAACTTTTTTACTCTACCTTCTTCTTTTTTTTTTTATTTAAGAGAAAAAAAAAGACACATATGACAGACAAAAAGCAAAAGAGACAAACAAACAACTAGAGTAAATGCACAACAGTAATATTATAGGTTTACGAAACAGGATAGAAACTTGACAATGATTGCAATATTGCATATCGTTATCTTCAAAATGGTTGTTTACATTAACAGATAGAGACATGTATAATTGATCTAATCATATGAGTATTAATTGTTCTTTATCAATAACGAATACATTCAGCAGTGTGTTTACTCTAACTTCTTTTAACAGCAGTAATACTTGTGACATTTTTGGTGGCACAGAAGTTTTTAATTTTTTTCAGTTTATTTTATGTGAGATAATGGTGCGTATCTACTCGCCATTTATCCACACAAAGTTCTCATTTTATAAGGCATCTTTCAAATTAAGTATCTGTTATATTCATAAGA
Source organism: Dasyprocta punctata (assembly GCA_004363535.1). Classification (NCBI taxonomy): domain Eukaryota; kingdom Metazoa; phylum Chordata; class Mammalia; order Rodentia; family Dasyproctidae; genus Dasyprocta; species Dasyprocta punctata. Next base: position 54,508 of record RJWM01007162.1, on the reverse strand, counting down.
AACTAAAAACACTAATTGTATTTACTTGGATAAAAAGAAAATATCTCATAGAATTGGGGCTAGTAATTAGAAAGCTCATCAATTTAATTTGAATTATGTTTTGAACAATAGACAATATCTAGAAAATGTAGTATATGTTTCTGCAACATGTTCAATATATCTGTGGACAGGTATACAAAATTTATCTCAAAAAAGTGAAATGCAAAATACCAATTTAAAATTTTTGTTTGTTTTTTGCTTAAACATAATTCAGAGAAAATGTAGATTTCTTAGTAATTTACACTGAAGTAATTTTGGAAATATAAGGATAGGTGAAATCATTAAGTTATAGAATATTAGAAGCCCGGGACAGAAGGAATCTTATAAATTCTACCCAGGAGTAATTGAAGAGTTAGCCAGGGGTTATGTAATATGTCTTCTTGTCTTTAATTATTTTTATTATGTTGACCCCGAATCTCTCACTATATTGTAAGTTCTTTCAACGTCAGGTTCATCGGATGTGTTTTTGAAATTTTGTAAGATGAAGTGTGGATATAAAACTTAATGAATTTTTCACATAAAGACTAGGAATATAGCCAATCAAGCAGAAAGAACTGTAAAATCTCCATACCTGTTCACTTCTAGAGAAAAAGTTCATTTCATCCCTGGATAGTAAAGTTATTTATGTGATCATGGCAGCACAACATTTTCTAACACCTTCTTCATTTGAAATTCCAAGCAAAGCAAACAAAGCAAAGCAAAGCAAAGCAAAACAAAACAAAAACAAAAACCCAGAAAAATCTTATTTTTTCCCATCTTTCACCTAAATTCAATTCTGAGCATGGTGATAACCTGTTAAAATGGATGTATTCCTGTACCATTGTAATACACTTTGAGCAAAAAAGGACAGGATTAGGGAGAAAGTAAAACAAACTGCTTAATCATGGGCTCTGGTGCCAGACTTCCTGGGTTAGAAACTGCATTTCTCACTCATTATTTGAATGTGGACAATTTAACTACTGTCTACCTTTAAACTAGGGATGATAACTGAGCTTATTGCCTAGTGCTTTTCTGGGAATGAAATGTATTGAAATGGTAAAGTAAATAGAATAGGGCCTCACACATACTAAACATGAAGTAAGTATCAGCAACGATATAGGTGAAGCCAAGAGGAAAGACTTGGCACAGAAATCAATATAATACACAAAATACACAAAATCAAAAGTGGAAAGAAAAGTAAAGAGGCAGAGGGAGTGGGATCTGAGGAAGACTGCAAAGATGAGAGAATTTGGTTAGATACATTGCTGAATGATGGGATCAAGAGAGAAGACGAGAAAAAGGTTAAAATTTCAATTGATCATGAACTATAGCCTCTTCAATACATTTAAAGAGGCATGAAAGAAGAACAGCACTGCATTATCCTATTATTACATGGCTTGATAGCACTTTTGCTTTTAGCATCAAATAATACTCTTCTGTCTGGATATAGCACAGTTTATTCATTTACTAACCTATGGTCTATGCTCTTGGTTGCTCCAGGTCTGGCAATTATGAATAAAGCTACTGGAAACATCTGTGCCCGCGTTTTTTTGTGAACTTAAGTCTTCCATACATATGAAATAATAATACATTCTGTAACCTAAAGTCAAGCATATAAATAGTGCAATATATAATTTATTATATAAACTAGGGCAACTTTAAGATTGCGAGGGAATTTTTATAAATATGGAGTCACTTTGAAAACTGATACTGTTCTATGCAAACAAAAGTGTATATTCATCTCCCATATGACTCATCCACAGCTCTGTGTGATTATCAGGTCAAATGATTTTAAATTTCTATGAAAATAAGAAAAATGACTTGTCCATGCTCACAAAATTCTTTGGCGCTGGAAAAATTCTTTACCCAGGTGGTTAACTCTTAATGCAACATTGTTTCTGATATAAAAATTTTATAAATAGTGCAAATACTATAAAATTCTAGCATCTTCTCATTTCAAAGCCTGATTTCTCAGTTTATTAAAAATTAAGTTTCTTGGTACATTTTAGATGTACATAATGATCATATTCATCATAGGGAATATGTACCCATACATGATATATTTTGATTTCTCTTTTCCTCCCAATCCCCTCTCCTTCTTTCAGCATTTCCACATTAGGGATCAGGTGTAATGATTTTTTTTTTTAGCAGCAAGTCATAAAGATCAAGTCAGAAAAGTTTGAATGTATATCTCAGCTCACAACTGTGACACCTGAATTTAATCATATATCATCCACAGACGAGTGGATGAAGATTACTTTGTGTCATTTATTTATTTTTATTTTTTTAAAAGAGAAAAAAATAAAAAAGGTAACACAGAATTTCAAAATAAGATAATGGGAAATTAACAATAGGAAATTAACAATGGTTAATACATTTTGTATTGTTATCTTCAAAGTAGTTGCTCAGTTTACAAGACATAGACATGGAAAATTGATCAAACAATATAAGCACAAACCTCTCTTTTCAATGAACTAAACAAAATTATTAATATAATTATCTCAGCTATCATATATATATATATTTTTTTCTTTCCTTCCTTCTTTACTCCTTTTCCCATCTCAATTGTTCTTTCCTTTTGAGCAATTTCTTCTCCTTTCACAATATCTACTGTACATTTTGGATGTTATCAGCTCTTTGAGTTTCTTCCACTAGGGAGACAATACTATGTTTATACATTTGCATCTGATTTATTTCACTTATGAGTATGGCCTCTAGTTGCATCCATTTACCTATAAAACCCTCAAGTTTATCCTTCTTTATAGCTGAGTAGTACTCACTATATAAAAATACCAAAACATTTTTATTCATTCCTTGGTTGATGGACATTTGGGTTATTACCAAGATTTAGCTATTACAAATTGTGCTGTTATAAACACAGGTGCACATATATCACTGTGGAAAGGTGTTTTTAATACATCTGGGAAGATACAAAGCAGGGGAATAGTTGGGTCAAATGGAATCTGTAACCCTAGTTTTTTGAGGAATCTCCACACTGATTTCCACAGTGGTTGCACCAGTCTACACTCCTACCAACCATGGAGAAGGGTTCCTTCTTTCCTGCTGTCCAGCCAGCATTTGTTATGGGTTGATTTCTTGATAAGAGCCATTCTTTCTGGGGTGAGATGGAAACTCAGTGCTGTTTTAATTGGTATTTCTCAAATGACCAATGATGTTGAACATTGTTTCATATACGCATTTTCCATTTGCATTTCTTCATCTGGGAAGTGTGTGTTCATCTCAGATGCCCATATTTAGATCGGGTTTTTAAATTTGGGGGAGGTGATTATTTTCAGTTCTTTATACATTGTAGGTAGAAGTGCTTTGTCTGAAGGACATTTGGTTAAAATTTTTCCCACCCTGTGCATTGTCTTTTTGCTCTGTTGGTGATTTCTTTGGACGTGCAGAACTTTAAAATAAGATTACATCCCAGTTGTTGATTATTTGAAGGACTTCTTATGCAGTTTGGTTTTTGTTTATAAACTCTGTCTACACCTATGTCTTCAACATTTCTACCTACGTTTTCTTTCAGTAGATTTAGTGTTTCTGTTTTAATATTTAGATCTTTGACCCATTTTGACTTTAGTGCATGGTGATAGACATGCATTTAGTTTTAGTCTTTGGCATGTGGAGAGCCAGTTTTTCCAACACCACTTATTAAAGAGGCTATCTTTCTTCCAGTGAATATGTTTGCCCCTTTGTCAAAGATAAGGTGGCTGAGTGTGTTTGTAGTTGTGTCTACATATTATAATCTGTTCCACTGATCCTTGAGTCTTGTGTGTGTGTGTGTGTGTGTGTATGTGTGTGAGTACCATGCTGATTTTATCACAGTAGCTTGGTAATCTAATTTCCAGTCAGGAATTGTAATGCCTCCTGCCTTGCCTTTGTTGCCCAGGATTGCCTTTGGTATTCTAGATCTCTGTTTCCAAATGAGTTTTAGGAATGCTTTCTCTAGATCTGTGAGATATGCTAATGGTGTTTTGATCAGAATTGCATTATATCTGTATAACAGTTTTGGGAGTATGACCATTTTCACAATGTTAGTTCTTTCTATCCATAAACAGGGAATATCTTTCCATTTTCTGATACCCTCTTCAATCTCCTTTTTTGGAGTACTTTAATTTTCAATGTACAGATCTTTTACTTCCTTTGTTAGATTGATACCTAAGTATTTCATTTTTGGGGATGGTATTCTGATGGGTGTTGTTTCCCTAGTTTCTCTCTTAGTGAGTTTGTTGTTTGTGTACAGGAATGCTATTAATTTTTGAGTGCTGGCTTTCTACCCAACTATGCTACTGAATTTGCTTATTAAATCTAGCAGTCTTCTGGTCTTCTATGTAGAGTATCATGCAATCTGTGAATAATGATAATTTCACTTTTTCCTTTCCTATCCTTATTCCTTTTATTTCTCTGTCTTGTCTAATTACTATAGTTAATGTTTCCAGAACTATATTAAATAGGAATAGTGATAATGGATATCCTTGTCCTGTTCCTGATTTCATGGTGAAAGCTTTCATTTTGTATGATGTTGGTTGTTGATTTGTCAGAGATGGCTTTTACCAGATTGAGGTAGAGACCATCTCTTCCAGTTTTCTGTAGGGTTTTTATCATGACTGAGTGTTGGACTTTATCAAAAGGTTTTTTTTGCATCTATTGGCATGATCATGTGATATTTTTCTTTGGCTCTGTTGATGCGATGTATTATGCTTATTGATTTGCATATGTTAAATCATCCCTGTATTCCTCAGATGAATTCCACTTGGTCATGGTGTATAATATTCTTCACGATTTGCTGCATTCTGTTTGCTAGTATTTTATTGAGAATTTTTTCATCTATGTTTATTAGGGAGATTGGCAAGTAGTTTTCTTTTTTAGTTGAGTCTTTCTCTGATTTTATTATCAGAGTAATACTTGCCTCCAGGAATGAACGTTATCAGAGTAATACTTGCCTCTAAGAATGAATTAGAGACTATGGTTTCCCTTTCTGTTTAATTAAAGAGATTGAGGAGTATTGGCATTAAATTTTCTCTAAATTTCTTGTAGAATTCAGCTGTGAATGTATCAGGACCTGGGATTTTTTTGTTGGTACGTTTTTAATTACATTTTCAATTTCATAAACTGATATTGTATCATTTAGAATTTTTATATCTTCTTGATTCAGCTTTGGCAATTCATAGGTTTCTGGAATCTGTTCATTTTTTCTTTGTTTTCCATCCTATGCAAGTAACGATTTTTGAAGCAGGTATTTATGATCCTCTGAATTTACACAGCCTCTCTGGTGATTTCATCCTTTGCATTCCTTATTTCATGAATTTGAATTTTTCTTTCTCTTTTTTGATAAGGTTCACTAGCGGTTTACCAATTTTATTTATTCTTTCAAAGAACTAACTGTGAAATTCATGAACTCTTTTTATTGTTTTCTTAGTCTCAAGTGCATGAATTTTGACTCTGATCTTTATAACTTCCTCCCTTGCTTGGACTTTGGGCTTGACTTGCTCTTTCTTTTCTAGAAGCTTAAGGTGCAGCATTAGGTTGTTTGTTTGTGCTTATTCTGCTTTCCTGTTGTGAGAATTCGCCACCATACATTTCCCTCATTTTATTCTACAGGTTCCAGTAAGCTGTATTTGCATCTTCATCTGATTATAGATATTGTTTAATTTCTTCTTTAATTTAATCTGGTACCAAGTGGTTTTCATGAGGTTGTTATTTAATTTCCATGTGTTTATGGAATTTTTACAGTTTCTTTTGTCATTAATTTTCAATTTTATTACACTATGGTCAGATAATATGCATGGGAGAATTTCAGCTATTTTGCATTTACTTATGCATGTTTTATGGGTTAGTAAATTGTTGACTTTAGAGAATGTCCCATGTGCAGCTGAGAAGATTGTATTTTCTGATGTTATTGGATGGAACATTCTGCAAACATCTATTAAGTTTATTTGTTCACAGATTCGGTTCAGTTCTGTTATTTCCTTGCTGATTTTTTGTCTAGTTGATATATCACTTGTGACTATATGGTGTTGAGATCCCCCATTACAAATTTGCTATTGCTTATTTGATTTTTTAAGTCTATTAATATTTGTTTTATATAGTTGGGTGCTCTTGCATTTGGTGTATATATATTTATGATTGTTATCTCTTCCTTTTGAATTTTACCCCTAACAAGTATGTAATGAACTTTTTATCTCTTTTCATCATTCTTGGTTTGAAATGTACATTTTCTGCAAACAGAATAGCTACCTGTGCTTTTTTCTGGGTTCCTGTTGAATGGAGTATTGTTTTACATACATTGAGTTTTAGTCTATGAATTTTTTTTTGAGTCAAATATGTTTCTTGTATGTAGCATATTTTTGGATCTTGTTTCTTGATCCATTATTTCAGTCTGTTTCTTTTGATTGGTGAATTGAGGCCATTTACACTGATGGTTATGACTTATATATTGGTTTGTCTTTGTCATGTTGTTTTCCTGCTGTTGATCCCTACTTTTTTCCTCTGTTTAATTGTCTTGTCTTGTGGTTTCTTTCTGTTGTTGTTCTTAGAACTGTCATTTTTGTCTCTGTCTAGAATATCTTTCAGTATATTTTGTAGTTTTGGTTTGGTGGTCATGAATGTCTTCAGCTGTTCTTTGGTATGGAAGTATCTTATTTCTTCATTAATTTTGAAGGACAATTTTTCAGGTATATCAATCAGGGCTGGAAGTTGTTTTTTTCAGGACTTGAAATACCTCACTACAAGATCCTCTTGAGGATTTGTGTTGAGAAAACTGTCATGATTCTGATGGGCTTTCCTTTATAGGTCATCCATTTCTTTTTTCTAGCAGATCTTAATATTCTGTTCTTATATTGAATTTATGGGATCTTAATTGTTAAATGTGTGTTTATAGATTTATTTTGGTTATGGCTAAGTGGAGCAATATGCCTCACTTTTCTATACGTCAGATTTTTTCCCCCATGATTGAGAAATTTTCTGTTGTTACTTCTGCAAATAATTTTTATGTCATTTGTGTTGACTCCTGCTTTTTTCATTGACACCTATTATTGTTATATTATTTTCATTTGCACCATCTTGCACTGTTGAGTTGTTATTTTGTGATCTTTTATTATTTTCAAGAGGTCTTCTCTTTCATGGTCACTAGCTGCAATCCTGTTTTCAGGGTCTGAAAGTTTGTCTGCAGTTTCTTTTGAGCCATTTTGCCAACTTAAAATGTAATTTTGAATTTCCTGGATATGTGTTTGAATCCATTTCATGCATTTTATTTCTTTCTTATATTGACTATTAAGGTTTCCATCCTCTTCCTATCATCATTTATTTCTTTATCTCTAGATTTTATGAGCATTTCCTTTATAAATGTTGACATTTCTCCTTTTTTTTTCCAGAGAGTTTATTTCTGATCTGATTTCCTTTGTAGTTTCATGGATTTGTTTTTATATTTCAGTTACTATCATTTCAGAAATTTTAGGTACGTGTCTTCCAATTTCTTCATGTTGATGTGTCCTGGACTTGTTCTGAATGAGCTGGAGTTCTGATACTGCATTTTGCTTTTTAGTCTTTAAATTTTATATTTGAAAGACTTTTAAATTTTGTTTTCTGTGATGATTCTTGTGAGTTTTTGTGGTAGGTAGCTATATTATTAGTATCAAGGAAGCCAGGCATAGTGGTGCATGCCTTTAATCCCAGTACTCGGGAGGCTAAGGAGGAGGAGCATTGTGAGTTCAAGGTCAGCTTGGGCTACAGCATGAGTGCAAGACCAGCCTGAGCTACATAGTGCGACCCTGTCTCAACAAAATTAGGGCCAAGAGTTTGGCTCAGTGGCTTAAGTGCAGGCGTGAGGTTATGAGTTTGATCCCCGATGCCACAAAAAAAAAAAAAAAAAAAATCAAGGCCTTTTTAGGAAAAGTCTGTTCTTCAGGAATGTCTTCTACGTGTAGGATATTCTTGGTTTGTGTCTGTCCCAAGATTCTATCTTCCAAATTTATTAAGAGTAAGATGATGGTGTCTGTTTTGCTCAGTCTCCAGTCCTTTTGTGTAGGCTATGGTGAGGTTATTACCCCAGAGCTTTGCAGTGTTGTTACAGAGGGTAGAACATCTGACTACAACAGATAGGACATCCTCACTGAAATAGTAAAATTAGCAATAACTATAGCATAAAGCACAATTTGGAAACTGAAAAACTGTGGTAACTATTGATTTTGTGCTTTAGACCATGGGAGAAAAGTCTAGTTAAACAATAGAACCAATTGCCAATTACGAGTTTGTATGCAAAGTTTTTCCCCTGATAGGGTGATTTTATCCTACGGTAGGGAGATTTATGGAGGATAGTGTATAAAACAAAGATAATTAGAAATGACTGAAGCATGGCTACAATCAGAACATGCTTTCTTGGACTATGGGGCCTTTCTGCCCCAGTTCTTCAATAGTTAAGAATACCAGCAGTTTCTTTGTATAAGGAGACCTACCTTTAAAATCATGCATTCTGAACATTTTAGTCAAGCTACAGTAGATTTAGAAAATCTGTATGGGGAAGGGGCAAATATAAAGTTTCCTATTTTTTATCTGTTCCCTTTGCTCTTCAAACTGCAGATTTTTTGAAAGCGGGGATTTGTCCCTACTTGATTAAAGATTGAGAGGAATTAAAAACACAGAAGAAGAAGCAAGGCTGGAGGATGAAGGATGATCATGCAAAGTTTGGGAAGCTAAAGGAGTGGGTAGAAAAAGAAAGAAGGAAGGCATATTCACCAGAGTATACGAACTTATTCTCTGGGTTTGGGGGATGGGATTAGTTTTCTGTGGCTAAAGTTATCCTCAACCATTTAGAAAAGAGAGAGAAAAAGGAAAAGAGAGGCAAACAGAAAAAAAAGAAAGAAAGAAAGATAAAAAAAGGGGAAAGAGGAAGAATGAGAAAAAGGAAAAGAAAAAGAAGATAAAAAATTGAAAGTAAAGAGCCAGTTACCGAGTTCTGGGCTTTTCCTCCAGCTGCTACCAGTCCCATGGTGTGATGGGAGGGGACAGACACCTGGAAGTTGGTTACAGGGAAGTTGGTTACCAAGCCTTCCCTTATGTCATTTAAACATGAAGATTACTGAGTGGCTCAAAACCTTATCTAAAAGTGATATTTTCAGATTCACATAGTTACTATAGAAACAGAAAACACATGTTTATAACATAATATTCTCAAAATGTTATACACAGGCCAGGGGTGATGAAGACCTGGCATTCTTCTGAACTGGAACTGACTCTGAATCAGCCTAGAGGAGGCTTTCAATCAAAAGGTAGAAGCATGAGGTGCCCAGAGCATGAATGATTCCTTCAGCATCACAGTAAGACATCAACAATTTTGATAGTAGAGACTGGGAAATTTTAAGTGGATTCACTGGTGCAGGCCTCTTGAGGTCATGTAGTGGCTAAACAGATAGAGAATGCAAGATAAAGCACAGGGTAAATTCAGGGCATTGCCCAAGTCCTACCTATTGATTTTAAGTGTAAGAGTGAAGGCTCTGGATTCAGACTGCCCAGATTGGAAATCCAAATCAACTTCATATTGACCTCAAAACTTTTAAATCAGACCTGCATGTGTAAACATCATATCGTCTCCCTAGTGTAAGAAGCTGCGAGAATAAATAACAACCAAAATACACAATAAATATTGGGAAATGGGAAGAACTCTTCAAAAGGAAAGAGAAAGTGGTGAGATGGGGGAAAGCAGAAAAGAAGCAAGGGAAAAAGAAAAAGAATATATATGTATGTACAAGACAGTTAAAATAGTTATACTACTAATTTCTGTTAGTTCATTGAAAAAAAGGTTTGTGCTTATATTATTTGATCAATTTTTCATGCCTATATCTTATAATCTGACCAACTATTTTGAGGATAACAGTATACAATGTATTAACCATTGTTATTCTCCTACTATCTTGCTTTGAAATTTTATATCATTATTTTTATTGTTTTTTCTCTTTAAAATAAACAAAACAAACTCTGAAAAAGTCATTTGACCTCTTGTGCCTTGTCTTCATCCAGAAAGTGGTGATAATAATTAGTCTTTCAGAAGTTGTTGAATAAATGAGATAATGCTTACAGTATGATTAGAGCAGTGCCTAGAATTTAGTAAGCAAGAACAGTTTGTAGTTATTGTAATTGTCTTTCATACCAGTCTCTGGGTAATGTGCCAAACACCGGCTCTTTCTTAAGCTAGCAGCTTTCAATGCCACTTCATTTTTCAGTACGAACAAACTATATGAGTAAGGTTAAGGGCTACTGCTCCTCCTCCCTGAAATTTCTGATCAGTCGCTAAATTGAGAGACAAAAGTCTTTTTTTCTGTATTTGGCACTTATCAGCTAAGAGCTTCACAAAGGAAAGTGTGTTTGTGTATGTCAAGGATACTCTTTGACATAGCTCCTCTTAAAGATGACAGCGTCCTTGATGCCTGCACCCATATCTCTTGGGGTCTATAGAGTACCTCCAATAATACCCACAATTTTTGTGACTGTTACACTAATTTTAAAAAACCAAGCCATTGAATTAGATTGCAGATTATATATATATATATATACACACACATATATATACACACATCTTGTTATATTTATAAGAATATAAATATATACTTGTATCTGCATATTGTTATCTTCAAAGTAGTATTCTCACTCAATGACTTGGTTATATAATTTATATATGTTATATATATATATAAAATGTTAAAATAATTGAAAGACTACAAAGATGAGAAGAAACTTGGCAATGAAAAGCTAAAACTACACAGAAAACAAGACTTACAACTTATGATGCAGATCAATTTTAAAAATGCATTGAGATAAATGGAAATTAGCAGCAAGAGAAAAGTGGGAACATCTGGAAAGAAGGAACAGATAGTCATTAGCCCCAAACAACAATGACAGGTAGAGTGTGGAATGAGGAAAACTGAAGAACAGCGATGATGGAACAGAGGAAGTGAATGAGAGGAAGATGAAAAGAATGAAGACAGGTATGAGAGCAGTCAGAGTTTTATAGGAAGATTAAAAATAGTGGTTTGAAACAACTGTTTGGCCACCAGCATACAGTTTCGGATAACAGCAGGCCTGACAACCAGGAAGTTGTCTCTTCATGGACTATTTGGGGCTCCCCGATGCCTCTATTTCCCAAGGGACCTGAAAACCCATCTGTGAGGAGCTTGAGGAGATTGTACTCACAGGGCTTTTTCATTAGCATGATTATTTACTTTTCACTATAACATACAAAGATTCTAAACTATAGCCATGATCATCTGTCAACATTTTGTGTGAGTTGTTTTATTCCGTGTAAAAATCACATCAGATCAGAGAGATGTGTAGAAGGGATGCATCTTAGCATTCCATTTTACATCCCTAAAACTAATTCTACTTCCATGCCAAGTAGATGTTGGAAATTTTCCTTCAACTATTACACAAATTTCAAAAAAGCCAAACCATTGAGTCAGAGGATAGTTTATGGCCCATTAACAATACATTTGCTTCTCAGAACTGTAAACACGGCCTTATGGATCTTAATGTAATTGTTTAGGATGAGTGTGTTGGCAAGAACTGCTGGAGTCTGTTAACACAGACTGGAAAGCAACGTGTTTTAAGCAAATCTGCAAAATGTTACCAACTCATTAAGCTAAAAGCTTTACGGTTCAGTGTTCCAAAGCAATTCTGTGAGACAGTCCCAAACAAGGCTGTATATTCATTTCTGCTTCTGCTTTGATTGATGTGCGCATTAAAGGGGCTACTTACCTTGTATGATGCTGATGATGCTTGACTTTTTTCTAAGCATTTTTCTGTTACATAACTAAAAGTTTGTGGAGAAGCATTTATAGACATCTTATGGAATAGATTTTGCTGTATTTAAATACAGTACAGCAAAGGCAAAGTTGCTTCTAAAACTATGTTTCATAGATGAAATATTAATACCAATAAATTCCCAGTCTCTTGCATGCTCCTTGAAAGTTCAGTGTATCACAGATACTTGGAATTGAAAGGGGCTTTAAATATCATAACCTTGTACTCCCTTGAAGTGACACTTTCTATAGCTTTCTTAATGGATAGACTAAAATTCTGTGTATTTCAAGTGAGGTGGACTTGATTCAGAGTATTTTCAGTTGCAAATATAAAAAACACAATTCAAACAAAGGAATTGGCTCTCAAGACTGGAAAATTCAGTAATTTTTCACTTGCAGCATGGGCGGTTTGAAAGTCTCAAGGTGTAGCCAGCCACCATCTCACTTTTTCTTTTTCTTTTTCTTTTCCTTTTTCTTCTCCCCCCGCCCTCACATAGTGATGCAGATTCAAACCTAGGACCTTGCATTTGCTACATACTCTACTGCTGAGCTTTATCCCCAGGCCTCTCCTCACTTCTTAACCCTGTTTTTCTTCCAGTTGATTTTTTTTTTTTTGTAGTACAACTCAAGGATCCAGGGTAACATCTTAACAATTCCACAGCCAGCAAAAAATAGGGGTTGTTTCTGACAATTGAAGGCAAAGTTCTATATTTGAGTATGCTAGACTAACCCATAAGACAGCTCTACCTCTAACTAAATGCTGGGCCCAGGAAGGAGAAATACGTAATGCTAAATTAAGTCATATGCCCACACAGAAGTAGCCAATGACTATGGTGATTTAGTGATTTAACTGATCTGACCTGGATTATTTTCTTTATTTCATTATATGCTCAACTTCCCATGAGCAATAACTGTTTCTCCTACTCCTATTAGTAGTCTCTCTTCTAATGAGACCAATATTGCCTTAATTCAAATTATTACAGGTTTCCATGGGATGGTGCTAGGGATATCTCATTTTCTCTACTGTGTGCCACTCAGAGATTTTCTGTATTGCTGTCACTGTGATTAAACCCTCATTTCTTTCTCTACCATCCTACTCCAATACCGTCTTCCTCCTGTTTAGAATCTATCCATTTATTTCCATCTCAAATTTTACCTTCAGATAGTGACCAATATTGCTGTTTCGTTATTCTATAAATTTCTGTACCTCCATTGCCTAGTCCATTTTTACATTAGTTCTTTGGTGTCTGTGTCCTCTAGTAGATTGTGGATGGCTAAGCGGTATGAGGCATATCTCTTTCATCTTTGTATCTGCAGAGGCAGACATCTTGTCTCAGGGAAGATTTCAATGAATGTCAGTCAAATATAATTACTCAATTTCTGAAACACCCGATACAAACAGTAAGTGTTTTAAGGGTAAAATGTTGGCCAAAGTACTCGAGGAAATATATCAGGATGTTAAGATTTCCTAACCCTACTAAGTAGGAACTACAGGCAGGTATCAGGGTCTGATCAGTACCAGAAGACAATTCTCCACGGGTCTCTTCCATTTCTATGCTGCATTTCATAAGTGAGACAGACTGCTCTTTTCCCCAGTTTATCTTTTCAGGAATTTTCCCAATGACAATGTTTTGCCTTGAAAGATAGAGACAGTGCCTCCCTCAGTGGAGCAGATCATCCCCTTATGGTACCTGACACATGGTTCAGGTCTCGAAGATCAGGCTTTCTCCCCTGCACTTTGGGGGTGAGGATCAGCTAATTCTGCCCTCTCTGCAGCATCCCCAGGGACTGGGGGCTCAGGCACAGATGTGAGGAAATGCTGATACCCTGAGAGTTGCCGGTTGCCAAGAGAGCACTGAAGTTCCTGCTTCTGAGGTAGGCGTCGCAGCCTTCTGCCAGTGTTCACAAAACTGTGGCAGCTTAGCTTAGAACCTGGGAAGGAGGCTAAGTTTTCAGCATTTCACACTTCTCAGCAATCTGGGCCACAGACAGGCTCTACAAATTCATATTCACTTCCAGCACATTGGTCTTTACAATGGTATATTCCATGCTGAGATAAATTTGATGAAATTTAAGCCTCCACGTATAGAATCCTACTGGATATTTTAATTATCTAGGCTAGATGGAATATTTTGTTTATAAAATCTATTTAACAAGAATCAGTGTGCTGACAAACTCATAGCTGCTTTATTGATCCACTATTATGTGACAAATGCATTCAGTTCTATTAGTACATTAAATTCTATGTTTCTTATGAAAAATACTACTATGTACTCATTTGTGTATATAAAAATCCCTGGGTCTTCTTCCTTTCTTCTCTGCCTAAAGTGTTATTTCTAGATCTATTTATCTTTTATCTTTCTGGTTCCTTCCATATTCAATTACCATAATCTCTCTCTGAATTAATGATGCAATAAAAATCCAAACTTTTCCCCCTGCTTTATGAATCCTCAGCATTAGTTTGCACGCTAAACCAAGCACCAGCTATGAAAATGGTCATTTGACCAAATTGCATCCTAAAACCATCTAGCATTGATGACCATTGGCTTCTGGATAAAGCCAATATTTCTGAATTACAGTTGCACTTAAAGGAGACCTTAAATGTTGGTGGAAAAAACAAAACAGGGATGTATTTCTGTCTTAGATAACACTTTGGGGACAGAATATCAAGATTGGTGTGGTAGCTCATGGAAGTTAATGAGAAGACTGGAATGTTCATGCCCTGCTGCTTCCTCTCCATCCCTAGGATTTTTCCTCATCTACAATGTACAGATGGCTCTAGAGTAAGACTGGGTTCATCAAGTCAGTTAGAAGAGAGAGGGGAAGGGACAGCCTGTCTTTCTTATAAATGGTCTACTAATTTGTTCAGAGTTCTGTTTATATTCTGTTGGTCTAAGTTAGTCAGATGGTTGTAAGAGAGGCTGGGGAATATCGTTTGCAATCTGGATCCCATATGCCCAGCTAAGCATTGGTGTTGGGGGGTTACTATGATAGCAGAATGGAAGAATGAATGGTAGGTGGTGATTGCAGCTTCTGCCGTATTTCTCTACAAAGGGTCTTCATGAACTGGTTCTCACTTGCTCTGTTAACCCTATCGGACTGTATTACTCCTTGCTAAAACATTATGGAAACACACCCCACATCGTTAGATCATTATTGATTTTGTTTTTAAATCGGACTTGCTCAGTTGGACTACAAGCTTCTTGGTTACTATGTCCCACTTTAATATTTAAATGCCAACAGTTAATAAGGAGTCTGCACATAATATTTTATAAATAATAACCAAGTGATATAATCATGAAAACACTACCTTTCTGAAGATTAGTGGATGCATCTTAAATATGAAGAAATTTCTGCCCAGGTGATGGATAGCTTGACCTGTTTGGAGGTCACCAAACCAGAACTTCATCTGAGACCTGTTTGGGTCTAAGACCAGGATATTTTTACTTCATTCATTTACCATTCCTCTTAATCTTATAAAACTAAAATGTGCAATTATGGTTTCTCTCAATTATAGAACTCCAGATAAACTAACAAATTTTCTTTGGCCCCTTCCTCCTCATGAAAATAAAGGCTTTTGAGATCCCTTCTAATCATGGATTTCCCAGATTGTGTATAAAATAATCATGAAAAAATGTATTTAAGTAAATAGCAACAATCTTTTATTTCTGAGCTCTTCTCCAGCAGCTGGACAGATCTGTTTGTCTCTTATACCCAGTTTTAATTTTTAATTAACATTTCTATAATGCCTTTCCTACTTTGTTCTCTTCACATTATTTGTAGAAGCAGAAAGAGTATGAATAGATACATGAAAATATTTTTCTGGAATCTTGCAGGAAGACTTTATAGGCTCACACGCAACTTGTCGATGAGGGCAGGGATCTTTCTAATCTTTGCTGAGATCGTATGCTCTCCAAGGTAATCATTGACTTACTTTTATGAAGAAGCAAAGACAGACTGTGTCCAGACTATAAAAACAGCTGTAC
Source organism: Dasyprocta punctata (assembly GCA_004363535.1). Taxonomy (NCBI): domain Eukaryota; kingdom Metazoa; phylum Chordata; class Mammalia; order Rodentia; family Dasyproctidae; genus Dasyprocta; species Dasyprocta punctata. The sequence goes on along the minus strand of RJWM01007162.1, from coordinate 38,709 downwards.
AACTTCAAAAAGAAATGCTTGGTGATATAAAAACTGGCCCAAGATGATTGTGGCAGCTGGCAAGGAGAAACTCTATTTTAAATATATTTTAGATGGTATTTGGTTCCTCCTCATCTCCGCAAGAACATTGAATCATAAAAGTGAAATTTCTCTATCTGATTCATACACATACACACACACGCGCACGCATGCCCACACACACACTTTCGATTTATGAAATTCAAAGATAAGAGGATAAGTAACATTTTACAGCTTGGAAAAAACATTTGAATCTTATTAAGCTTTAGGGGAAGTGTCTTACATGAAGGAGAGTTCTTGTTTGTTTGCATTGACCTTAAGGTTGTGGAGAAAACAATCTCCTTGCTCTTTAGACATATTTTTCAAATTGTGAAAATTGTCCCATGGCACATAGCATGCTGACTTGGGCAGCTTGCATAAACCTAGCATTGCCAATACAGGTATTTGAAATTAAATTGAAGTTATTTGAAATGTCTAATTGGAATTCTTGAATTGTTCAGTAAATCGATGGCCCAATTGATGCCTGACTCCCAAAAGGCACCTTTTGCCACAGACTTCCAAAGTGTTAACTGCTTTACTCAGTTACCAAACCTCCAAGGGCTCAAAGGGTGGGAATGGACTTGACACATGACCTATGTATTCATTTACATCACACAGTGTTATCACAAATGCTCTGGCGGTAAATTCAAAGTGTGTCTTAACTAACTAGCCCCAACATTTACTTTAAAGTGAAACGATGTTTTGTCTTCCAAAGCTTTTGAAATTTGGAGAAGAGGGTTGATGACGGTGATAATGATGTATATTGAATGTAAGATCAAAGAACATTGCTGACAATAAAGTTTTTGAGCAGAATTTGAGAGATGATCACATTTCTTTAACTTCTAGACATCCTTCTGAAGGGTCTGGCCACGGACTCAATCTGATTCACAATCAATTTTGAAAACTGATTATACATTCGGATTATTGGACCAATATATCAAATTTGGCATTACTGAAAATTGTTAATACATTTATTTGTGCATTGAAATTGTATAAAATGAACTAAATAGTTTCTACCATTAAACTTCCAAAAGAAAGGAAAAGTATATATGTATATATTCTCTCTCTTTTTCTCTCTCTCTTTGTCTCTCATTCTCTCTTTCACACACACACTCCAACAGGAAATAATTTGACAGTGGATTTTCAATTCTGCTAATTAGAGATAAGATTTTCTTACACTCTCAAAGAAAGAAGATGAATGAAGCAAATATCTGTTTCTATTTTTACCATCCATCAGTCTCAAAGAAATGGCAGCCAGTGAGAAGATTCATGAGATAAAGGTACATACGTGATGCACAACAAGTTCTTAAAACTGGGTTATCCCTTTAAACACACTACAATATCTTCATATATGTTACGTTAATATATTCTTTGCTTATCAATTCCAAAGAGAAAATTGGCTTAATTTAATTCTTTGAAAAAATGGGACTAAAATGAAATTACCCAACAATTCTGAAGACCTTAGCCACACATCCGCGTCTACCTCTCCGACCCCAGCTCTGACCTTGTTCGGTGCAGTTGCTTTATTGTGCTCCCTGTCGTAACCTCACAGGCACACACCCTCATCTGCAGGGTCCCCAAAGCTTGTCTACTTCCATACCTTTCCCGTGCCGACCTGTTATCCTGCTTTCCCACTAAATTTCAAGAGCCAACATTTCAATGTTTGAGAGTCTGTTCCAGTGTCTCTTCCTTCTCCATCACACTCTCATGCTCATGGTAAGAAGCAACGAATGTTTGGAAAAACACTGTCCTTGCTGTTGTGTAGGAATTACAGAAGCAAAATCCACCAATCTTATACATAAACTGGGTACGTGCATGTGAGTGAAAGGGAGGACATTGCTCCTCTCCTTTCTCCTCCCTTCTTTTTTTTGTTTTTCCTTGTCTTGAGAATTAAACACAGTGCCTGCACTGAGCTACATCCCCAGCACTTTTTCAGTTTGAAATGGAGTCTCCCTAAGTCACTAAATTCATCCAGGCTGGGCTCAAACTTAGGATTTCTCTTCCTGCCTCAGCTTTCCTGAGTTCTGAGAATGAGCCCCCAACATACTGGAATCCCCTAAATAAACATACCAATAAACTTTGGAATGAATATTTTCCATATTATCTCTGTAGATTGTGTCAAGATTATTTTTTATTTAGGAAAAATTAAAATATTATTAAAATATTATTATTATAGTGAATATAGAACAAGAGTATCAGGTTTTTATTAGAATTAAACTACAATTCTTTTGTCTTTATAAGAAACTTAGAGGATATGTCACATTCAATATCCCAAAATAATGTACCAAGGTACACAATCTCAAAGACTGGCTGTAAAGGCAGAGCAGGGGTGCTGGACATTGTAACCAGGTGTCTGGTTACAATGTAGTTGATAAAAACTAGATAGCAAACTCTGGATGGTGGATTGAGGTTTTCACTGGGAATGGCAAATGGAACTGTTAAATAGCTGAGATTATGACGCTTACTTGAATACAACATAACCTGTGGGAAACACTGTCATTTGAAACTTGTCTGTAAATTGGTAGGAATCCTAACATTTAAAATCCTTACTGTGAAATCTTAAGTTGATTCAAAGTTTTGGTAATTTTAGTTAAAACGTTGGCATTATTCACAGTAAGTATGATGGGCTTTGTAAAATACATTTCAGGCTTACTGTTTTGAAGCTAAAATACATACTTTTTTGTCTGCAGAGCATAAAACAACACAGAAGTATCGCCTGTTACATTGGGAAATGAGGGCGGGCAGTTGTTGCTATTTTCCTTTTTAAATGGCCTTAAAACAATTCAAGAAGAATTCAACTATTCTTCTCAAAGACTTATTTACCTGACAGCTTGTCTTTATTTAAAAAAAAAAAGAAAAGAAAAGAAGTTAAAACAATCATCAAAATGACAAGGAGCAACAGAAAAATGTGCTGAAAACTATTTGTGGAGTTACTTGACTTTTGTTTCTCTTGTCTTCATACTTATCGGGAAGTAGAACACTTTAGTCAATTAACTTTGATCCTGTCAGAGAAAACTTTAAAAGAATTTATTTCTTTATAATTATGAAAGTAGATAATGGCGTTTTCACAGCATACGGCTTATGCACATAATTAATCAATTGAGCTTCTATATGTGCATGTAAACTAAAACATCAGCATTTATTCAATGCATATTTATTGAGCACCTGTTGTGTGACCAGCAATTATCTGAAGATGTTGTAATCAAGAAGAAACAAGAGGTGATGTAAGAAGCATACCTGACGATGTTCAGATCTGTGGCCAGTGAAGGCCTGCTGGGCAAGTGATCTCTGAGCTAAAATAAGAATAATGGAGCCATCTACATGGGAACATTTACACAGACTGTTCCCAGTAGAGATAGGGAAGATTTGTTCCACAATTTGTAATTATGGAGGTTTTATGGATCACTCTTTAGGAGTATACCAGGAGGCTCCTGGGAACTATCATTATATGATGGGTACCTATTTTTAATTAGATTGAATATTCATTTGTTTGGTTTGGATAATGGAGTTCAGATGGTGGAAAATATGATGATCCTAAACTGTGAATAAAATCTTTTGCAAAGGCAAGATTCACAAGGCAGGAATGTAGCAAAAAACAGGGAGTTTAGGAAGAAGGGCAAAACTAGTATGAGAAGAAATGAAATCATGTCAAGCAGGACACAGCCTCGGACCCTGTGCAGGAAGAAGAATAGGTCAAGTTTAAGTATTTATTTTGCACCTTGAGTGTGGAGTTCAGACACTTCAGGCTGTCAAGCAGGGGTAACATGGTTTGTTTTTGTTTTGCTGTAGGGTGAATTGATTCGGGAAAAGCCCAAAGTAAAGCAAAGAGATCTGTTGGGGACCATTGCAATAGTATTGGTGGGCAATGGTGGTGACTTGATTAGGTAAAGGTAGCAAAGTGAGAGACACTGGGATAATATGGAAGGCCTTTGAACAGGAAACAGATGAGACTTATTCCAGAACTGAATGTTGGGGGTAGTGATAAAGGAAAAACGTTGATTGAAAGCAGAGGAAAGTTTGCGTGCGTGTGTGTATGTGTGTGCATGTAATTGTTAATTTGTATTTTAATACTTCTGCATAGCTAAAACTCATAATATAAAACTTTGCCATATCTTGGTTAAATAATTTTGAGGGCAAAATATATTACCATACCTGAATGAAGTATGTCCATTTTTCTGCTAGAGTTTCCAGTGAAATATAATTATTCTTGAACATTGTTAAAGTAGGAAAATAAACTTATTAAAAGTTTAATGCAGAAATTCTTAATCTCTCAGTATTCCTGTGTGTCATGAACTACCATATATTTTAACAATTCATACTCCCTAGAAAGTTGACAATTTTTGAAGGTTTCTAAATCTTCCACTGAAAACATGAAGCAGTTAAATAAGAGTTGTGTGTTACACAAGTAAGCATTATATTAATAAATCTTTTAAAATATGACTTCTTATTAATGTCAGTGGTAGTTTGCAAAGCACTTCTCCATCAGTTGTGTTTTCTTTAAAACAGTTGTATGAACCGTCAGAGTAACCACTACTATTTCTAAACCATTGAGAATGCTGAGATTTAGGTTAAATGACTTGCTCAAAATTAAACAAATAAAACAAAGAGTCCAACCTAGAGTTCATGACTTCCAGCTCTAAATTAAAGTTGCTTTTCTATTACGGAGATTAAATATGTACACACATACACTAAATACTAAAATAGAATTTAATTTATAAATTAATTTATTATACTTCCTGGGAATCTTAAACCTACAGTTCATATTAATACCACTAGATGACAGTGATATTTCAGGATGAACTAGTCTTCTAAAAATATTTGAAGGAGTTATAGAAATAATTCCAATAATTATTTCTTCTTTTGAAAAATATAGCAGTTAGTGGTAGGACTGCTATCATGCCTAGAAGATTGAAATAAAGAGACACCACGACAATGTTCACACAACCTGGCAGGAATCACAGTGTTATTCCAGCACTGGTTCTTCTCTTCCAGAGAATTTTTTAAAACAATAGCCAGAGAAAAATGTTGCAAAATAAATTTTGTAATCAAAGTAATGTCGATCAATTCCTCCTGTCAACAAATGGGTGCCCTCCCCATGGGATCAGTAATGTGGATTTTAGAGTGTAATTTTAGAAACACACTTATTCTCTGATATGGGCAAAGCTGAAGAACAGACTCCAAACCTTGAAGATCTACCTGCCATATGTATGCATGGGTGTGAGTATTGCTTGTGAGTCAAACTTCCCTCCTCTTCACTGAGTAAAACCTAAGTCACTGGAACCCTTTCCTTCATCTAATCAGAAGGTCATCAAGAAGACTGATGTCTGTGGTATGGCGAGTATGTGAAAATACTGAATAGAGAACCTTTTTTAAGGAGTGTGCCTGGGAAACAAATTCCTCTCCATAAAGGAAGTATTTCACTTTATCGTTCTTTTTTTCCCTCAGACAAACTTAGTCTAACCTAGTACATTGAGTCAACTAGTAGTTTAGATTTGCTAAAACCTCTCTAGGTTTATCTGTTTACCAGTCCTATATAATGATGTTACCAGATTGTTAAAGCAAATAGTGGCAAAATGATCTTTATTTGGAGATAATATCTCTCAGAAATGTGAATAAATCAGAAATTAAGATTCTTACGGTTTTGGTTTGGATGACAGTGTCCCCTGAAGCCTTAAGGTGCTTATAGACAGGGCTTTTGGAAGGCGACTGGGTCATGGGACCCATGGCTGAGCTATGTTTGGAGGTGGGTCTGTTTAGAGGTGGGTCACTGGGGTGAGAGCCAGAAGGGTGCCTCTCCCTCCGCGGTCGCTCCCTTCCCTCTCTTTGCTTTCTGGCCAGCGTGACTTGAGCAGTTTTCATTTCCTCAGCCCCTTCCACAGATGTACTCTGTCTGGAGTTGGCCAACCATGTAAGGACAGAGACTTCAGAAACTGTGAGCTGAAGTTAACCTCTCCTTTAGGTAGTGGGTGTTGGGGATTGTGCCTCTGTGTCAAGAAAAATGACAAAGACACTTATTGCCTGATTGATTGATTTGCTATTTCATGATTTTCTGTTCTATATATTTGCTTACATAGATATTTTCAAGTGTTAATTAAAATTCTGCCTCCTTTGTTTGGTTTGATAGACGCAATAGAGGTGGGAGGTCAAGTGTATTCTCTAATGGATGAAACTTCCCTCAACGATGAACGTCAAATTTCTGCCCTGCATCGATGCTGGCAGGCAATCGAACTGTTTCACAACTGCTGAGTTTACACTTCACACCCCAGTGGGATACCTTGGCGTTTTCTTGTGTGTAGATCCACAAACAACTTCATTAATAGCATGTGTTATTCTCACTCAGAAATCAATGGAGACTACAGAACTCGTGTGACCCCTAATCCTTCCTGTTGGCTCCTTCTGGGTAGAGCATTTACAAAAGGCTTTGCTCCCTCTGAGGAGAAAAGGTTCTAAGTATGAGATATTACAGGGCTTTAACTGGTTGTGTTCTGAGGTGGCCACATCAATATTTGGGCTTTCTGTGATGAAATTTTTGGTCACAAGTAATATTTAGCCAGGAACTTAATCATCAATTTTTTTAAAACATTATTTTGTTGTTGCTTTTTACCAAGGAAATTTCCCATGAGACATGAAAGCATTTGGCCTAAACCTTATGCTTTCTTTGTACAGAGCTCTCCAGATTGATAGAAAGTTGTCTGCTGTGGGGATGTAGTTCACTCCCACAGGATGCCACTGAGGACCAGAGATTGGGACTGAAGTCTTGCCTAGAACTTCAAGTGAGAGATTTCTTAAAAGTCACTGAGCACTTTTGTAGGAAACGTGTCTGATTCGTAAGACCACACAACCGAGCAGTCAGACCAATGACTCCCCAGGAAATGCAGTAGGCCGTCTTGGTGTCTACTGCAGTGCTTCTCAAATGTCCTCTCCTTGAATTTGAATGTAAAACTCTAATTGCTATTAGCTTTCTCCATGAGTTGGTTATACCTTAATCCTATTCAGGGACAGATCAGGGGCAAAGCTTTGATTTCTGTAAAAGTTATCATCATATTTTATTCAGGCTTTTATAGCAAGATACCACAGACTAAATACCTTATAAAGCATAGAAATTTATTTCTTTCAGTTCTGAAGGCTGGGACATCCAAGCTCAAGGCACCAGCATGTTGCTTATCTAGCCAGGGCTCCCTGACTTGGGCTGATGGTGACTTCTTATATGCTCACCTTGTAGATGGGGCAAGGGAGGCCTTTGAGTGTTCCTTCATAAGTGACAGATCCCAATTGTGAAAGTTGCACTTTTATGAATCTCATTGCTTTTCAAATATCTAACTCCCTAATACCTTCACTTTGGGCGTGATATAAACCATGTAAACTTGGAGGAAACACAAACCTCCAGAGTCATAGAAGTAGTTTTGTTGCTTTGTCTTGTTTTCCTCTTTGTTTCTATTCATGAGAGGGAAATAAGAAGGGAAATTCTGTCCTGACTCAGCTTGTTTGGCTGATAGAAAAGTGGAGCTCACATAGGTAGCAGGAACCCTCTGTGATTTCTGGGCTTCTAGACTGAGCAGTAATATGGATGCAGGTAAGAAGGACACTTCACAAGGGTATCTAGGTCCATGGCAACGCTCACTTGAGGAATGTTTTGGTTGAACTTCATTTTCACTTATTCAAGTGCACTTAGGGCAGATACAATGTTGGCCAGACTCTGTATTGAAATCACCTCTAAAGAAAATCCCATCACCCTCCCCCTATATTTATGGGATATCTATTCCCTTTATCTCTGTACTCAGAGACCACTGTCTTGACAGATTAATTTAATGTATTAATAATTACTTTAGCAGCTAGTACACTTTAGTTATATTCACCTCCTTAGTTTTCAATGCATTCTTAAATGTTTAGTAAAATATTTTGTCTGTCATCATTTTAGGAAATTCAAAAGAAAACACTTACAGTGTATGTATGTTTTGGTTACTGAAATAACTTCCTACTTTTAAAGTTTCAAACCAATGTTCTATTTGCACACAGTACTTATATAGGAGCCTCAAACTACAGGATAAGTCATTTTAAAGTGTTGGTGAGATAACAGGATTGGTGAGAAGGATTTCAGATGTGCTGAGACTTAACCCCAAAGACCCTCTCTATATAAACACAGGTACATTTTTTTTTCCAAGTTTGGGAGATTTTGGTATAGTGAATTGAACGTTTCTGACTCATCAGATTAAGAAATACAGGAATGAGTAATAAATTCTATAGTGACATATTTCTTCTTTCATTTCCCTTTTATGACTTCTATGCTTCCTTTCTGTTTTTGCTTATCTCCCTCTTCATTGTAACCTCATATCTTTGGCCAAATAGTGCTTTCTGTTCCTAAGTAACTCTTTATTTTAAGCAGTGGAAGGATGTTTTAGTTAGAGTTCACTTTGCTTTTCAGCTGTCCTACATTTTCAGGAAATTTATACATATAAAAGACTTCCATAAACTGAAAAAAGGTAATAATATTGCAGCAAGCATATGTACTATTTTAATTTGATATTCAGCTACCATGTGTTCAAAAGTTAGTTAAAACTATATATGCAGGGGCCAGGGATTTAGCTCAGTGACTTAAGTGCCTGCCTGGTAGGTCAAGGTTACGAGTTTGATCCCAGGTACCAAAACAAAAACAAAAACAAAAACGAACACCAAAAAATCTATATGTGCAGTTTGGTTTGTATGGTTGAGATAAACATCACCAGTAGCATCTTTTTCCCTAAACATCTTTCACATGGTTCAACTGTGGGGTAATTTTTGTTCAATTCAATGTCAGTATATGCATATTAATATACTAATGATAATATACTTGAGTGTTAGCGTAGAGCTTCTTTTCCTTGGCAAAAATTGCTAAATTTATTTCATGTTTTCCAAGACACTTGTCTGACCATACTAGAGATTTTGTGCTCAGGGCCTTTTATATTCTAAAATTTGGTGTTTATATCAAGTGCAGCACAGTGGTGCTTCAGTTTATGAACTTAATTCACTTTACAATTGTGAGGAGACTACTGTATTTGTCTTTGTGTGGTCGTGTTTGTCACCCAATGCAGAGTTTGTGAATGGAAGCAAACTTCTGCTGAACACTTTTGTTTCTAACTGAATTGTTTGCAAACAGAAGCATTCGTGAACTTTATTTAAAGCTATACTCATTTAAAAAATTACTACAGTTATTTAAAAAGTTATAGTCATACTTCTTAAAACTAAAACCTAAAATATGTAAAGCTATATACTATTCTGACAATAGACATGTATCAAGTGTCTATGAGATTTTTTCTGAACAATAGGGCTTTATTCACATTATGAAGGATTTTATTAGAATAATTTGGTAATAGTATTAGTTCCTTTCCTCTTGCTGGGATGAAATACTGATAGATACCATAACTCAAAGGAAGAGAGGTTTATTTGGTTTGTGAGTTCAAGTAACACTCAGTCCATGGTTTGCTGGCTCCAAGGCAAGAGAGGCAAAGTGAAGGGGCATAAAAGGGAACCCTGTTCACCCCTTGGAAGCCATGAAACAGAGAGAGGAGATCCAGGGACAAGAATGCACCCTTCTAGGTCACACCCCAGTGATTTGTCTCTTCCCACAAGGACCAGCTTCCCAACAATGCATTCAGTTATGAACCCATTGACAAACTCATTCGCTTGTGAATATAGCACCTCATAATCCAGTCTCCTTCTCTAAGATTTTGGGGGACATTTAGATCTAAACAATAACAGTGATCAAGCAGAGTTCACCTGATAGTTGCTTGATTTTCACATTAATTTACTGATGACATAGATATATAAAGTTAAAAACATGCATATCAAAGTTTTAGCGAAGTCATTCAGGGATCTCTCCTTTCCAAATTTCATTAGATTTATTCATTTATGTAGAATGACACCCAAGATACAGGCCATTTCTATTCAATGATATTATTTGTTCTTATGTTTCAGTTTCAGGTAAATATTTTAATTTCTCAATGTTCAAAATATTTCTGGGCATTTAGAAGTTTTATTACTGCATACATATTGATTGATTCCTTTTAAAAAAGATCTATCATTAATGCTTATGTTAAAATATATGTGGCATACTTATTTTGGGTTAATTGGTAAAGATGCAAAGATAGTTTTTATATTGATCAGGATAGCCTAGATTACATTGCATAACACAAAGTTTCAATACCTCAGCGATGTAAACAATGAATGATTGTTTCTTGGCCACTGTACCTGTCTATTATATGTTGACTGGAAGCTGTGTTCATATATATATATGTGTGTGTGTGTATGTGTGTGTGTGTGTGTGTGTGTGTATTTTGCCCTTGTTCGAGGAAAGACTAATAAATTGCCCCCATCTTCACATGATTGAAGGAAAGGGAGCGCTGGAGATTCTTGGATTGACATTCAATATTCAGATCCAGAAGTGGCACCTATCAATTCTGCTCACAAGTGTTAAGCCCAAACCAGCAATATGTCTACATCCAACTTCATAGATGCCAAGTTCAGTTCTATCCTAGACACCAGTGACCACCAAAGACCTCATCATTCACTCATTCACTTAAATTATTGAATGTTTATTATATACTCTTGAGTTTGTCCAGGGAACAGCCAGATGTGGAATGTATAAACCACAAAACTTCCATTTCAGTGTGGTAAATAATACAAAGTGAAAGCGAATAGATGAATTATTAAAGAAGAAAAATAAGATATCAAAACTATGCAAATAGTTATAAACACTGGTCTCACAAGAAGTGGGTTATGGGTTGCTTTAGACTGATGGGTATAGAAAGTCTCTTTGAAGAGGAAGTTTGAAATGAGACCCGAGAGGCCAAGAAGGGCGGGTCACTTGGAAACAGGTAGAAAGCGCCCTCCAAGCAGAGGGCAGAGCTGTGTGGTGACCCTAGGGTAGAAATGTTTGTCCTGTTTGAGAAGCACAAGCAAGAAGTGAGGAGGAGGAGGAGAAGGCAGGGTGCCTGCGGGGCAGTGCTCTGGGACAGCAGCAGGGTGAGCTGCAGCACGCTCCACTCCCTGCGATGGGAAGCTAGAAGGTGGTAAATCTCACTGACATTTTCAAATTACTCTTTGCAGCACTGTTGGAGGGAGGGAGTGGACAAGGGCCGCAAGGAGCGGCAGATGCACTACGCTTGAGGAGTTGGAATGGTCAGTAGGGAGTGTGTGTGGGAAGAAAGGTGAATTACGAAAAGTTTCTCAAGATTTTTGGCCTGATTATCTGCTTAGATGCTAGTTAGAGCTAAAACAGAGAGATTGGGTGGAGAAATGAGTTCATGAGGGCAGGGGCCAGAAGTTCTACTGTGATTATAACATTTAGATGCATACTTAGGCATCCAAACAGATGCATCAAAATGCAACTAGGTAAGTGAGTCTGGACACAGTATTAGGATAAAGTCACATAGTTCAGTGGTAGAGGAGGGAGAGAAATCATCCAGTGTTAAGTCCCAGATAACTATAAAATCAAGAGGTTGAACTAGAGAGGAGAGGGAAGAAAAAGACTCAAATAGAAGTTACACATGAATCAAAAAAGAATCTCCCAAGGAAGCTAGAAGGAGAAAGGGTTTCAGGAAGCAATCAGTTGTATTAAGTGTTATTAAGAACTGAAGAAAAATGAGAACAGAGAAGCAGCCATAGAGGTTGGAGCACGGAGGCCATTGTTTATTTTACCAAAAGCAGTCTCTCTGGAATGGTGAAAAGAGAAGCCCACCTTGCACGGGTTGAGGAAAGCAGGAGGAGGTGAGATTCTTCTACAAGGAGGATAAAAATGGGTTGTTAATCACAGGATTGTGAGGCCAGTGAAAATGTGATGGTGCCTGAAATCCAGAACGTAAGTGGATTCGGGAAGGATCGGTTCATAATTGAAGGAAGGAAGGAAAGCAGGTAGACAAAGCAGAGATTTATTGGTAGCTTTGTCAAGAAGGGAGGAGAGATTACTGGTTGCTTTGATTCTTTCTTGTGTATGACTAAAATCACCAGGGCTTTAGAGAATGGAAAGGGAAGTGGGAAGTTTCAGGAGAGAGTTCAACCTATGAGATAATCAGTTTGCAAAGTGCAAAAAGCAAAATGTAAGGAAACTATGGATAGTTTGATATATTGTGCTACATAACCAATTCATATTTGTGCGCATGGCAAGACTGACTAGAATGACTTTAAATTATTCTCCTGTAAAATTCAATTGTTTGGGTACAGACATGGAAGGGAAGGATGGTGGGTTTAACTAAAGTTGGGTCTTTGCCAGGAAAATGAGATGGAATAAGAGAAGCAAAAGAAATAATTGCTTGTGACAGAGTGATTGTAATGATAGATAATGAGCTCTAAATTGGGTGCATGGAGAAGACAGAATGTGACAGGGTAGTGGGTGATGCTTAATGGTGAAAAAAGAGTGTAGTGTTGGATTAAAAATCTTACACTTTAGAGGTAGGCAGAGATATAAGTAATTACCTATAAAACAATGTAATATATTGTGTTTTTAGGCAAGTTTAGCATCCCACGGAAATAATTAATCCTGTCTGGGGGAAGGGTTAGGGAATATATCTAGTGTACCTACCACTTTCTAAGAATTATGCCAAATCTTTAGAGCAAGGGTGGCCCTTTTACAACCTAGACTGTAAATAACCTTTAGGATTTGGAGAGCCAGTCACAGGCTCTTGAGAGTTTGAGCATATTTTTCTGTAGTCTTACTTTATGACTAGAAACAAAGACATTATTTTAATCTGGTCACTGGGAGAGGCACTTCAACCTTACCAAGGTCTCTCTCTAGAGATAACTGAGTTGAAGAGATGAAGTCTTGTTGAGCATGAGATTAAGGATGAAATTTGGAGGTTGGAAGAAATAGCAATTGCATCATGAAGAAAGAACCCATTTGGGAGAAAACTGGCACTGAAAATGAGAGCTATGAAGTGATTGTAAAGCATGTTGTGGGAACGGGTGGAAAGACAGGACTGAGCTCGGAGTAAAAGATCAAGATATGATGTACACATGTACCAAAAAGAATATATCATGAATTACAAACATATACTACTAAAATTATACTCTATTTCTGATGGTTTACTTTACTTTAGGTGCCAGTACACCTAGGCATTAGTACCTTGACCTTTGGTAAAACATCCTTTCAAGTGCTTCTGTTAGGGTATCTCTCAGGTGATAGTAACCTGTAAATCGACTGATTTAGAGCAAATCTGATTTCCGTCTACAATGTGAGTATACCTCATCCAATCAAGTTGAAGACCTTGCTAGTAATGCTGTGGTCCTCAGAAAAAGAGGGAATTCTTTGGGCTCAGTCTGCAACTCTTTACTGGGCTTCCAGTTGATTGGCCTCCCCTAGACATAGACAGGACTTTCTCAGTTCCACAACTCTGTGAACGTGCTCCGTTCTCCTCCTCCTTCTCCTCCTTCACTTCCTCCTCCTTCTCCTCCCCTCCTCCCCTTCCCCATTCTCCCTCTTCTCTTATCTTTTCCTCTCTCTCTTCCTCTCTCTCCACACATACATGCATACACACAGAGGGAGAGAAATACACCCACACACAGACAGAGTCTTTTAATTTTGTTTCTTTGGAAAACCATGCTAATAAGCTAATTTAAATAGAAAATCATTTTATAGAACAGCATATGAAATAAGAAAGCTTTATCAAATCATCGGAACTGATTTTGGATGCTTCGTAGCCAGGAACAATGATGCCAGCAGGAATTCTGGTCTATAACACTTTACAATTCCTAACTACAAAGGAATCTGAAAGTTTAGATTCCTTTAGGAAGGCAGGATCAAAGAGTGTTGTCCAGGGGTGAGGAGAGCTGATCGGTAGCATCTGCCCTAGATGACGCATGTGGAAGTAACTCGCACTGTGCCCGCCACGAGCAGAAGCCCACCATGCAACCGCAGAGCCGTAAACTTCTTGGGAATTGAGGGCACTTGTTCTCCTCCTTTGCAGCCCTCAAAAGCTCCAAACTTCCCATGTTCAGGTCACAACTTCTTCAGAGCCACCTTCAATTGTTTTCCATACTCTTCTTATTTCCTTTGGCACTCTACTGGAATTTTAAAATGTTGTTTCTGCCAAGATTGATTTCCCATTTATTCCTGAAATTCTATTTCAGATGCTGTTCAAGCAGTGAGCTCCATTCCACTGTTTTCATGAAGATGCTGGTATCAGATGTTAATCTTGCCTACTTTGAAAGTTTTAGGTCATTTGATGGAGTATGTGTAATAGACTACTACCGCTGTCACAACGTGACATATCACAGAGACTAACAATGGTAGCGTCAGTCATTAAAAAGTCATAGAAGAGTAAATGTGTATTTTGATTGCTGATTTAACTGAGATTCAGGACAGAGAGTCTGAATTCTTTCTTAAAATGAGTCAGTGTATATATAGTCTTTTGATTTTTTTAATGAGGAAATAGAATTTGTTCTATCAGTTTATCTGGTATGTTCCTTTGGAGTTGGTGGGTTTGAAGAAAGCATTGGATATTTATCGAAAAGGGCTTAAGAGAGTATTATAATGTCTAGAGCTAACTTAACTGGGTCCTCTGCTGCATGCTAGACAGTGACCTAAATATTTCACATTGTAATTGATTTTTGTTCTTGCCATAGCTCTATGGTGTGGGAAGAACTCCACTTAAAAGGTAAATGAAGGGAAGCACTTGTAGGTTAAGTACACTGCCCAAGGCCACACAAGGAACAGAGCCTGCTGAGCACCTGGACACCAGGCTCCAGAATGGTCCTTCATAGCTGACACTCTGCTCTTTATTTCTGGCTGAACGGCTTTGCAGGGGATGTTTATCTGTTTCCCAGGTATATGCTTATACTTTGTTTGGCAGGATGCAACAGAATAGGTAAAATGTGGGTTTTAAAGATTCCTACATATAAACCAAACATGAACATTGATGTATTAGTCAGCTTTCTGAGATGCAATACCTGGAACCTACAATTTAAAGAAAGTTTTAACTTAGCTCACAGCTTTAAAGGATTCAGTCCATGGTTGGGGGGGCGGTATCCCCAGGCAGATATAAAGAAGCAAAACTGCTCTGTTAATGGCAGATGGGGGCAATGACTAGACATAGATAACAAAACCGCATCTCCATGATTCACGTGTACACAGCTGGAAGTGTGACTCGCCCGTCTCCTGGGAGGATCCCTGGGCCGGTCAGTTGTCCTTGCACTCTAACCACCACCGTTGGTCCTTTGTTTGCTTTCTTTTCACTTCTCACTTTTCACTCACCTTAATTTGTTATTGTTTTATTTCCAATCGTTTATTGAAATTTGAACATAATATATGTCAGCTTGAGCCAGGAGACCCATGTGACTCCCAGAGCCCTGGCACTAGCTGTGTACCTTGGGAGGGTGAAGCTGTAGGATGTAAGAGTAGTGAGGATGGTGGGGGGAAAACCTGCGTTCTCCTCACAGAGGACAAATGGGGCGAGTGCAGGGTTTATCTGAGGATAGTCATGCGCTTATCGAGTGAAATAAAGCTTGGGGAGAAAGGCATGGGTCTTCCAAAGTGGACACATCAGAGTCTATCTATCAAATAATTGTGCCAACTTCTGCTATGTGGGAAGACGAACCTCATTTAAAATTGGTTTATTTTAGGAACCATGGTTCAGAAAAATTTCAGTCACTCTGGGAATTACATAGGCTTTTTTATTTTTTAAAGGAAAAACGTCTCAGGAGGCAGCTTCAGTCTGCATCTAAATCTTCATAGGAATTAAATATACATTGTATACCTACTCTTGTTTTAGGTGATATGAAATCTGTAAAAGATATTTAAATTCTCAACAATGATTAAAACCTGGACCAAAATTATACTAACAAAAGTGTACCATTTTCTCTGAAAGGATCTCATGTTTTCAGCTCCAGTACTAACCGTTTTCAAAACAAAAACCCTTATAACTAAAAATGAGAGGAGATACTATTTAAATTTTTCTGCATCTCCTTTGTCCTGGGAGATTAATTATCTGTCATTTTCCTTGAAAAGTTTACTTCCTCTTGACATTCCTAACAGAAAGAGCTGAACAATGAGAAGGGCCAAAGTCTCCCAAGATGGCCCCACAGAATCGCTGTGTGTAGATTATACAGTTATTTGAATCAGCTGGGCATTCTTTGTGTTTTCTGAAAAGATGTGTGCAAATGAGGAAGAGGAGCAATTCATAACCATGAATTCACTGCTTTTAATATTGCACATAACCTGGAAACTGAAGTTTTAGAAGTGTATTATAAAGAGAGAGATTTCAATATGGAAGATGAAAGGAAACAGTTATCTCCAGAGAGAATTCTCATTGTGCTGGCTGGCCGGAATGGAGCCAGATACATAGAGGCATGCTGAATAATACATTGGGCATTGGCCAAACCTTCTGGCTGAATTTTCATACCTGTGGGAGAAACAGCCTCTTGTGTATAGGCTTCTGTTCTTTCTGGAGTTCAAACACTTGCTTTATCTGTTATCTGTCCTTCTGCAAGAAGTATGTCTGTTAATTGCAAAATATGTACAATAATAATATTACAAAGGACAATACACCAAGTAAGGATAATTGAAATGGAATTTCACTCTTTTTAACAAAAATTATGGAATATTTTGAAGTACATCTAGGAAGATTACACATATTCAGCATTATAATATTGAATTCTTCCTAAGTAAAATTTTATACTTTCAGAAAACAGCAGGAAAGAATTGATTTGACCCAATTTAACTGGAATAAAACTGAGCCAAAGAGATCAGGTGACTTGCCCGAGAGTAAAATAAAATAAATCTGATTACATGGAACTTCTGGCTCATTGTTATCAATATGACTACTGTGTTGCTATTTGTGCTTAATTTTAGTGCTTGGGAACTCCAAGGTACCATGAATTTCTGCCCATAAGGTTCACTCTTTCATGCACGCCTGAAGAATTGTGCAGGGGTTGACAATCTGAATGATTATCCCTGGAAGGGAGCAATGCAAAAGTCACGTCCTATTGACATGAAACTGAATGGCGCCAGATGCTCAATCACGAGCCATGGTACTCTGGGCATCAAAGCTAAAACTGAAGTCTCACCTCTGCTTTTGTTTTCTTTCTTGACTTTTTCTCTCTGGTCTTCACCAGGACAGAATGCTGGTACTGCTTCATTCTAATGGCTTTCTCTGAGCCTCCAACCTCAGAGGTCTGCAACCCTACTCACATAACTTGCACATTCTGGTCTTTGCATGTTCCTGCGCTAAAACCAAAGCAGCCCAGTCTGTCCTCTCAGGAAATGCTGTGGTACAGGTGGACAGATTTGCTGCTGAAAGTGCACGTGAGTTTTGAATACCATCAAGCCCCACGGGTTTGTGAATACATTAATTACCTTACCGATGATATTTCTCTGTTACAGGATGTCCAGACTACTTGAAAATTTTGCTTCCCATCCCTCTTCTCACCCCAGCCTCTTCCTCTACTGCTTTATTTATATACAGCAGAGTGAGGATCTGCATGTAGCTGGAACTGATTGGAAACAGTCTGATTATGCTGCTGTTTTTTTTGAGTGCATCCTCTCTCCAGTTAAGTAGGCTCCTGAATTAGCATCTACCCTTTCTATTGCTGCTGTTATTATTTGTCTTGTTACCTTTTGAACTGATGCAGTTTTGCCATTAATGAAATCATGAAAATTTTAATTGAGTGCTCTTACATTGAATTCTTTCTATTTTCAACTCGTGTATATTTATATATTTATATCATTTTAATTCATGATTTTATTACTATGAATGTTTTGCTATGACATCATTTCAGATATGTGTGGGCATGGTGTTGTGTAACGAATGTGTAAGTGGAAATTGATCTAATGTCTGTTCTGCATATTCGGAACTTTTAACAATGTGTACAGAGGAGTGTTCAGTTAAAAGCGTTTGTTACACATTACTTCAGGAGCAGAACTAAATTTGTCTATTAACAACTGACTTTTTATTACTTCCTAACATTTTTAGTATTACTTTGACCAGAGTTTATCTGTTGGGTGTAGAGTGTTACTGAATTGTGGGGAAACAGGAAAACACATTAACAGTGATTAGAAGAGCAATGGTGGAGTTAGAAAATGTCATTCAGGCTAGGTTTGATGGGCAGACAAATTTTCAAACCAAAGATTTGGAAAAGACTACATTGACGTGTGAGTTTGAAATTTTGCCTGCATATATAAGACTTGCCAATTAGTTCTCTTATCTTTACTCTTCCAAAATTTTTTGAAGGAAACTATCCTTACAATAAAAATATGACAAGAACTAGATGCATGCCTATAATCCCAGTACTTGAGAGGCTGAGGTAGGAGGATCACTGTGCATTCAAAGCCAGCCTAGGTTACATAGTGAGTTCATGACCAGTCTAAACTACATAGTGAGATCTTGTCTCAGAAAACAAACAAACAAACAAACAACCCCATGAGATATCATTATCTGGACATCTTATGTGGCATTAAAAATAAATACCTAAGAACAACAATTTAAATTGGGACAGTTTTTTCCCAAACCAAGGAAATGGTGAACCTTAGAAATATGGACATTTCAGTGGCATCTACCCAGAAAATACAACTACTACCAACCTCAGCTAAGGTAGTTTCAACTGAATTACATCCTGTGCCCATAACTCTTGTACTTAAACTGGCCATCTATCAAAATGAATTTGTGCAAGTGTCTGACCCTGGTGATTACATATTTATTAAAGTGCTCCCAGGAACATTGCAAAATCCTGAGTCAACAACCTGAGAGACAGTATAAGACAGCAAAAGAGGTCCCTTTTGTAAGACTTGGGTTTGTGTACTCATTTCTCCTCTTATAGTTGTGTGATTTTGACCTGTTAATCTCCCTGAAAGCCAGTTTTCTCATCTATAAAATGAAGGTGCCTGACTCAGATGCTGTGTGCTGATTAAATGAAATAAGACAGGAAAGGAACTTAGCAGAGTGTCCGGTGCCTGTTTAGTAGAAAGAACACATTAGCTTGGAGGTAGGCAGTGGTTGTGGGCCTGAGAGTCCTCCCTTGTTCCAGGGAGGGCATTGAGAACACAAGACCTGGCTCTTCTCTCCGCAGGCCATTTCCCAGGGTTGTGTGTATGATAAATAGCCTTGGTAGGGAGGTAAGTTCTGGCTTTTGGGACAAAGCACAGGCTTGCTTACTGCTTGCTGTAAAATGCAAGGTAGCTCCAGGGCTCCTCAGCTGCAGGACCTACCCAGCCTGTGCATGCATCATTCATTCCAGCCTTGCTTCTCACCACCCTGGCCCTGGGCTGCTGGAGGGATCACAACACACACACTGATGCTTGTGCCACTGTGTGTGCCGTGAGGAATAAATTCTGTTGTCTCTGGTCCAGAAATCTTGAGCCTCCTGATTGTGTTTTTGGAACAGGAAGAGGCCAATTTAATTTGTTTGAAAGGAGATAAAACCAGTTCAAGACTCAGAAACAGGGTGAAAAGGAAAGAATGCTAAAAGAGATCAAGAGATGGGACTTCCTGCCAGAGGCAGGATTAAGAGCCCCAAAGCTGGAATCAGGGGTGGATTAGAGGACTCTGTGGGATCTGATAGTGAGTACGCTCTGCCAAGCGATAACCAGGATAGCAGGAGCAGAGCAAGGGTCCTTCCTTACTGTGATGGATTGATAACTGGTGGTCAGCTCGTAATCACAGGTGAACTGAATCAGCCTGGTGCTGAGTGTGGATGGCCTACCTGAGGATCGTTGCCAATATAAAAGGAGAACTGGAGAGGAAGAGGTGTTTTCAGTTCTCCTGGTGCTGTTTGTTCTCCTGGAGGAGCTTGTCAAGCTTCTTTCCTGATATGAACTTGACTGTTCTCATCAATGAGCTTGGGACCTCATTGTCACTGAGGATGGCTGTGGTACTTTTCAGGGGAGCTCTGGTCATTGTTTTGAGCATTGCTTCCTGGCTCCAGTGCAGATCCCTCAATCTGCTTGCACAGATCCTTTATCCCTCTGGCACAGACTTTCTAGCTTCCACTGTTACCTTTGGGCCTTCCCAGTGCAGATCTGTGAAACAGACTTGCATGAGTTATTGTCATGGGCTCTAGGTCTGCAGCTGGACTCACGCAAGATATTGCTGTGGGATCCAGGTCCTCAGCTGAATTCTTTGGGTTCTTTAGTGTGTGGACAGATTTCCTGCACTTTTTGTGTTTGACTCTTTGGGTGACTATTATGAAATAATTCTATAAATTATATGTCCTGTATTAAACTGTTTCTCTTGCAAACCCTGACTACACTTGCGCTACTGATGAGACGGGTTGGTGAGGGGAGGATGGAACAAACCGCCCAAACAGCACTTTCGTTATCGCTCACTCTCCTCCAGACAAGAAAAGAAAAGATGTTATCATGATAATGTAACCAGACAATAAGTCCTGCATTCCCAGCTGTGTGTCTGTGATTATAGAGTCCAGGAATCCATAAAACTATAAAGACAAAGGTTGTGTCAATAGTGATATAGTTGCTATTTGACGAAGAAGTCTGGGTGAAGCAAAATTATTGAAAGTTTGTCTCATTGATTTTCAAAGCAGCTGCTGCATGAAACCTCAATCCAATCTGGCTGGGGGTAAAGAGCGAAGCTGGTTTGGGGTGACTAATGCAGACCTGGGCTCTGAGGCAGGAGCCAGGGTGCAGTGTGCAGGTTACAAATTGGGGTCCCCTGGCCCAGGTCCTCCGATGCTGGGGGTACACAGGAAGGAAGCAATGCTGTGCTTTACTATAAAAAGTAACAGAGATAAGTCAACTTGCAGAGAGGAGAGGCTTCTTTTGGCTCACAACTCTAGAGGTGTCAGTCCATGATTGAGTGAACCCATTGTTTTAAAGTCATGTGGGGACAGCAGATCATGCTGACTGTGTTGGGTGTAGCAGGAACATTCACCTCATATCCAAGATGAGGGAGAAAGACAGACAGAGAGAGAGAGAGAGAGAGAGAGAGAGAGAGAGAGAGTGAGAGAGAGACAAGAGAGGCAGAGAGACAGAGAGAGACAGAGACAGAGAGACAAAGTACTGAGATCCACAATCACCTTCAAGGACAGGTCCCAATGACTTAAAACCCTCCACTGAGCTCCATATCTGAGTTTCCACCGTTCTCTTCCCCACAGTGCCAAGCCAGGGACAAAGGCTTTAATACATGAGCTGATGGGGACATTTAAGGCACAAGCTATAGCAGGCACAGCCTGTGGAATAAGAGATTTAGAATTAACCCTCCTACCTCCCTGAACCCCAACACCCGCGAAGCAGCCCTCGCTGCCTCTCTGCAGACTGCAACTCCCTGCGGCGAGACTGTGAAGCCCCTGTCCCAGGCACTTAAGTGCTGGTTCTGTGTTCCGTTGGGAAAAATGATGCTTGCGTTTAACTGATGAAGCTTTGCTGGGACTTGCAGTTGCCAAGGGATGTTAAGTGACATTGTGGGGGTGCCTGCTGGCTTACTTCAGTGTACCACTTTTTTTGTGGCTTGCACATCTGAACATGTAATGAGGTAGTGTGTGAGATGCCTCTACATCTCCATCCTGTCAATGCCAGGGGGTGTGGCCTCCTTCAGAGACTGCTGCACGCACCACCTCCTCTTGGGTTCTCCAGCAGAAGCAACAACAACAACAACAACAGCGACAAAATCATTGGAGCAGAAAAAAAAATCACAATTTTTAAAAACTCGAAGGAAACCAGAAGACCCAAAGCTGTGGTTTCCCAGGGAACTAGTACCACTTGCCTGCCACAGCCCCCAAGCCCACCCCTTTTGAAATGCACTTGTGCCATTGCTAGGCTCCCTTTTGAAAGTAAATGCCTTACTTCCTGAGACCTTGACATTCTAGCGTGGCATCTCTGTTTTGGGGTAGGTCTACTTGAGCTTGATCACAAGAGGCATAGGAATCCATAGGCCTTGCTATCTAGGTGGCAATGGAGTATCATACTCAGGCCAGCCAGACCGGGTTGTTATCACATTTTCTCTCACTCTGTACTGCAGCTCCAGCTGCAATGGTGGGGATCTGTACTCACCGAGGTGCCCCTGGAACACTGAGCCTCGTACACTCATACTTTACGTTTAAATTTTCATTGTTGTGGAAACTCCACAAGAAGCAAGGATTAGAGATCCCATTTGACCCAGCTATCCCACTTCTGGGCATTTTCCCAGAAGAATTGAAAACATCACACCACAGTGATATTTGTGCACCCATGTTTATAGCAACCCAATTTGTAATAACCAGATCTTGGAAACAACCCAAGTGCCCATCAATCAAGGAATGGATAAAAAAGATGTAGTATTTTTATACAATGAAGTCCTACTCGGCTATCAAGAAAGATTGCATTGAGACTTTTATAAGTAAATGGACACGACTTGAGACCATACTCATAAGTGAGATAAATCAAACTCACCTGTGTAAATACTGTATTGTCTCCCTAGTGTAAGAAATGGAAACAGTATATATGATCCAAAATCTACAATAAATACTGTGTAAGGGTAAGAAACTGCTCAAAAAGTAAAAGTAATTGGAAAAGGGGAAAGGAGGAAATAAAAAGGAAAAGGAAAGAGACATAAATCTGTATATATGTATATGTAAGATAGTTAAAATGACTATACCACTGAATGTATTAGTTATTGAGAAAAAACGGTTAATGCTCATATGATTAGATCAATTCTACATGTCTATATCTGTTAATCTAAACTACTGTGTTGAAGGTAGCGATGCGCAATATTGCAATCATTGTCAAGTTCCTATCATCTTGTTTTGTAAACCTATAATGTTACTGTTTTGGATTTGCTGTTGTCATTTGTCTGTCTCTTTTGCTTTTTGTCTTTCTTTTCTGTGTCTTTTTTCTCTTAAATAAAAAAATTAAAAAATTAAAATAAAAGAAAATAAACTGGCCATTGTTGAGCTGTAAGCTCTATCCAACATCTAGGCCAGAACCCAGAGCAGACCTAACCCCTCAGTGGGAAGCTCGAGTCTGCCCCCCCGGGCGTGCTCAGTCCCCCTTTGCAGACCTGCTGTGATTCCATTGACTCTCCTATTTCTGGCTCTCGCTTTCTCACCGCTACTTGGTCTATGGGTCTTAGTTAAGACAGTTTGGTCCCTGGATGCTGCTGTCCTCAGAAAGTGGCTGCCTCTTTCAGGCTGCCTTCTGGGTAATGACTGGGGGAAATGGTGCAGGGCTTTATCTCTGTTTTGAAAATTCAGGAGTTTGCTTGCCTATTCCTGAGCATAATGCCTTATTCTTTCCCACATCTACAAGGAGAGCCATTCTGCTTGCTCCCCATAGAAGCTGGAACAAAACCAACAAATCGTGGTGTTACTCATGTGGCTTGGTGTGCTATGAGTAATAAAAATCTTTTTCTCTGAACCAGGAGCCTTGAGTCTTCTACCAAAATCCACAGAACAGTGATAGATTAATTTAGCTTGCAAGGAGGGCAAAATCCTGCACATAATAGTTGTTAAAATTAATTGCAGCTCTCTGCATGTACCTTACTTTCAGTGAGTATTAATGTGACTAAAAATTGCCTTTATTTTGCAATCCTACTCTTATTTTTTAAGTCAATGATGGAGTGCAATGCACACTGAGGAGACTCTTACACAGGTCAGCTCTTACTTTTTCTAATTTGCAATTTTATGATTGTAAAAGTGTGATGTTAAAGTTAGGGAAACTATTCTATTATTTACCCCAAATTCATAGGAAAAGAGTTCAAGCGAGTAGATTCACAGCTGAAGATACTTCAGTTAAAGGGCAGAGAGATTACAACAGAATAAGATTTGGTGATATCTGGAACTTAGTGTACACACATATTTTTTAAGGATTCTGCTTTCCAGAAGGAATTGCTCTTCTTACAGTTACGATTGAGCAGTTACATGCGTGCCTTTGAAAGAAAATAAACACCAGACTACTTGAGGTCTTGAAAAATGTCTGAAGTGTTTCTTCGTTGCTGTTAAGGCTGTGTGGTCTCAGTGTCCTGCTGCTCACCACCCACTGGTCAATCAATTATAGGCATTCAGCAGAAACTAGCCACGGTAACCAACAGGAGAGAGGGCGGGCAGCTTACACTGCAGCTGAGAGCTGCCCAAGAAAGGAACAGTTCTGAAAAAGCAGACTGTCTTCCTCTCTGGATTCTGGAATCTACTGTCTTCATCACAAAACACTCTATAAAGTGTAATATTCTACTTAGAGAGAGAGATTTTGTTTTTATTAGCTTTTTGAAAAGGCATAAGTAAGAAATTACTTGATTCAGAAAATAGTTCAGCTTTGTCTCCACAATTTCCCAGGTGTCCCCAAAAAGAGTGGATGACAAAAGCTTCTTTTGTGCTATGGAAGATCAAAACATTTTTTTCTGACTTAAGAGTGAAGTATTTGTTTGCTTTTTGATTCTCTTCAGCTCTCGTTGACACCAGTAAACTATAACCCTGCCTTAACAGCCCATGCGTGAGATGCAGATGAGATAGGGGTATTTGAGATCCGAATCCAGTTCCACTTTGGTCTGCTAATGACTGATCGGTTTGAACTTCCATTGTATTCTCAGTAGTCTGTGTACAGATTTGCATCACACCACACACACACACACACACACACACACACACACACACACACACAGCTTTTACTTTCATTTTGTTTGACGAATGTTTATTTGTCCATGAATTAGATTCTTATTCATGTTCTTATGTATCTGTTATCAAACTTGGTAATACATATATTTCAGAGGCTTCTTAAATTCTTCTTTCTTTTTTGCAGTATATATTAGGTGCAAAGCCATGCTCAAGCCTTGTAACTAATGAAATTATTAGATTTTGAATTTTATAATTGTGAAAGGCAAACAATACATGAGCCCTATGTAGGACAATATGAGAAATAGGTCATAATAAAGATGGCAGAATGGTGTTCGAATGTAAGGTCTGAGCGTTGATGGTGAACCTAGAATATTTTTGAACCACTGTATATTTGATTTATTCACTATAGCAACATTTCTTATGTATCATTGTAACTGTATTCCCAGAAATTTGCTTGGTAAACACAAATTTCTTCTATCTTAATGTATGTCAGGTTCCTTATAGAATTCTAACATTCTAGTTCAAGACTTTGATACTTTGATCTTCCTTATAGCAACAAATATATTTTATATCTTTACCTGGTACACACATATGTGTATTTCAAGTAATGCAACAATTTGACAAAACAGTATTTATATGCACTGCATCAGTTTTGGCATCATTTTTATTGAGCTGTAACTCAGAGAGTGAAGCAAGCAAACTCAGTGTGCAACTTGACAAATTTGTTAGTGGGAGTATGTGTTACAATTGCCTTGATTGAAATACGGAACAGTCATGGGACCTAAAAAAGCTCAAGTCCTCTCATACACAGCAACCTAAGAAGAGGTAGCTATTTGGAGCTTTATCAAGTAGATCAGTTTTGTCTGGACCTCAATTGCAGAGGAGTGAAGTATCTGTCTTCTTTCTTCAAACACACATCAGTGCTGCCTACTTTGATTTATATTTTATTATTTGAATTTTAGGTAAACTAATAGTTTTTACATTGAGATAAATATAATTTACATACCATGAATTTCACTATTTTATTTTTTGTCATTTAAAATTTTTTATTTTTCTTAGTACATAATTGTGCATAATGATGACATTCATCATGGGAAGTTAGTACTTGTATAAAATTCATTTTATTTTTTGATCTGCTTCTGCTCTCTTCCTTCCCTTTCCTCTATCTCTTGTTCCCCTTCCCTTTTGAAAAAGATCTATCCTCCTGTTTCTTGTGATCTATCTTTTATTTTGCTTTTTAATTTATTTATATTTTGGGTTTCTCACATAAGAGAACCCTGTAATGTTTAAGCTGATTTATTTCACTTAACACTGTGATTTCATGGTGAATCCATTTTAAAGTGTACAACTCAGTCTTTTTTTTGGGACTTTGTGTGTTGGGCGTGCAGCCTCCTCCTGGCAGAGACACTGAGTCAGCCAGAGGTGTAACCTGGGGGCCTCTCAGGGCTTCTGCACGCGCACGGCATTCTAGAATTTGCAGACACGTCAGAACTTTCTAAAGCCTCCGAGGACAGCGTGTTCTCCAGCATGGTTCTGTATGCCTTTGTGTCAGACTGTTGTTTGCCCTCAACTATTATCTACAGTTTCAGGCATCTGTGATGTTCAGCAATTGCCTCTGATCATTTTTAAGTAGGCAAGCTCCAATGAGGTCAAAAAAAGCCAACCAGGTTCTTCCAGAATCCATCAGGCGACTCAGACAATGATCATTCTCTGGGAATGTGACTGGAGGAAACTCCAACCTCAGTCCCTCGGGGTTCCTTCCGGGAATTCCTAGTCCACTGAATCCTCAGTTGTGTGTGGCTTTTGGTTTTCAAGTCCGCCGCAGTGGTGGGACAAAGGGATGAAAACAAAGTAAGCTGCCGTGCACAAATTTCGCCATTTTTACTAAGATTCAGCCAGTTCCCCTTTTGTAGCAAGCCTGTTTGATTTCCAGACAGCTGAGAAAGCTCTTTCTGCCAATTTGCTATTGTTCTTGTTGATTTGATGGAGGCGAGAATTTTCAGAGATCCTTGGTCTGCTGGGTTTTCTACCATCAAGTCAATACATACGATTGCATTCTATTACTTTACGCACTGTAATATTTTAATTCCCTTTCATTGAAACAATAACACCATTCCTTAAGTTGTTTTCATGAATTACTCATGGTTTGCTTTCCACATTTTGAAAAATCAAAGCTCTTAGTTTACCCAAGGGTAAGCAGCAGACAAATAAAGCTACTATGTGCTTGTACCATATCTACTCTGCCCAGGCCTCTTTTACATTTGATTTCCCCATGTCATCAAACTGACTTTATGTTCAGTTAAGTATTTATGTACAAAAGGCACAAAGTGTTAATCACCACCCCGCTCATCTCCCGACCAACAACATGGCATCTACTCTCTTT
Organism: Dasyprocta punctata; assembly: GCA_004363535.1. Lineage (NCBI taxonomy): Eukaryota > Metazoa > Chordata > Mammalia > Rodentia > Dasyproctidae > Dasyprocta > Dasyprocta punctata. Next base: position 11,771 of record RJWM01007162.1, on the reverse strand, counting down.
TAGGTTCGGCTCCAGGATTCACTTTGGACATACAGTGCTATCGAGGTGTGATTTAATCTTTTCTCTGCTTGATCAGTACTTTTGAGTTGTTGAACCTTGGTGCCTCCAATTCAAAGCTGAACAGGGTGTATTAAGAGGGAATCATTTCTCTGGTTTGATCTCCTTCGCTGGTTTTAACTTGAGTTGAGTAGCAAGGCTGCTCCTTTTGGTCCAAATCATGTGCTCCATTGTAGGCAAAAGTCCAGATAAGCAGAGGTTTTGCTCTGACCTGCAATCTGCTGGACTAGGCTAATGAGGTTCAGTGGGGATGCCCAAAAGCTTCCAGGTTTTGAGCTCTGTCACTGTAGCAAAGAACCGTGTCTTCACAGTCCTACCACCAGCCAAACATGTTTAGGTGGGGGCTGTTCTCAGCAAAATCATTTCAAAAGGGAAACATTTAAGCAATCATTTTATCTTTTAAAGCTGTTTCTTCAGCTGTTTGTTTACATTATTTTGTTGAGAAGGACAAAGCATTTTCATGCTGCATTAAGTTGGTTGTTTTCCTTTGTGTCTTCTTGATTTATGAGTTTTCCCCATCTTTGATGGCTCAGACATGTTATGAGCAGTGGATGTAAAAGTTGGCAGTGCATAAAGGGCAGCGTTTCCACATGTGTCCCAATACTCCAGAAGTAAGGTATGCCAAGGAACTGGAAATAAGCACGTCAGGAAGCTACTAAGCTTTTACACAGCAGTGTAAAACTTTGCACAACTTGCAATATTTGTATTGAGCATGCGTGAGTCTAGGAACTGACATTTACTCTTGCGGTTGGCTAGGATTCTGTGCACCCCCGAAAGATGAATGACTTAGTTTAGAATATCTGCTGTATAAATAAATGTTGATTAAAAACATTTTAAGAGGTAATATAAATAAATCAGTAATAAACAAATTACTTCACAACACAACATCTGAGATATGGAGCCGGTATGGGCTTTATTACCACTGCAGTACGGATAGAATGAAGTCTGAATAGTTTTGTCCTGTTATTATAAAAATAGAATAATGGTTTAATGTGACATGAAGGCTTGAAACATAAAAACGGCATATGTCAGAGAGCGTCTACAAAAACAGCTTCCATTATTGTGGAGTTTCCTTCTTGGTTTCACTTATAGAAGTGATGTTTCCATTCTCTCCAAAGCCCTCTGGGCAACAAGGAATGCTAACAGCTGGGGTGCTTTATTACCTGTAAACTCTCTCAGGGGAAGAACAAAGGTGCTGCCTCACTGGGAGGCTTCCCAGGGGCTGTCCATCAAATTCTGAAAATTCATGGGGATCCCATTCATGTTCATAAGCAGTGAACTGAGTAGTATCTGAGATCTTTGCCCTGTTGCTCAGGTAGAGATGTCTAATATTGTGGTTTTTGTCCCAATCTATTTTGACCAGTTGTGCTCACTTGAAAAAATATAAGCCAGGAAAATCCAAAAATCCACAAAGAAAACGAAATCTAGATAGCAAATGCTTATGTCTTCAGATAATGTAGCATCAGGTTTCTTGAAATGAAGAACTTAAGTAACCTTTACAAGGGGAACTCAGTTCAGCTTGAATTCAGTTCAGCTGAGTACCAAAAGAAACAGAAGGCATCCTGGAGGGGTTTTCACTCAGTGCAATGCAAGGTCTTTGAGACAAGCGAAGAGTGTGATAAAATGTGAGACTGTGCCGTGTAGGATGGTAAAGTCAACTTCTTGTGGCAGGGCTCCACCAAGCATTCAATTGTAAGAGAGTCAGCCAAACAATTTTGTAATCTCAACCAGGCTTTCACTGCAAGTTTTTCCACATATGTACTGTAAATATGAAGAAAGAAAAACGATGGTAGTTATGAAAGTTTATTTTTTAAAATTATGAAAAAACTCAGTTTGCATTTTCAGTAAGGATAGTACTAGAAGCAGTATCCTGAGAGAATATTTAAGTGTAGGGAGCAGCAGATGAAAAGCAGAAAGAGAAAGATGAGGTTGCAAGGGTGGGAGACGGTGGTGGCGGAAGGGAGCGTTACTGCGGCTCAGGGGTAGGGGGACCTTGCCTCGGCCGCTGAGGGCACTGGAACAGCTCCTCCAGGAAGCCAAATCTCACTGCAGTCATTCACAGCAGAAGAGGGCGGGTGAACAAAAAAGGTATCTTGGAAAACTATTCAGAATTGGCAAACAAAGTAAATGACGTGGAAGAGTGGAGGCCCATTAGGAGGTTACTGCAGGAATAAGATGCAGAGAGGTAAGATGAACAAGACAAATAACGTTCCTATTAGTGGTTAAGAGTTTTGCTGGAAAAATACGTTTTGTTGCTAGTAACACAGAGGCCAGATATTATTCTCTGTGCTCAGACTTCTGAAGGCTTTACCTGGCCAGACATCTGCACAAATTTTCTTTGTTCTGTTTCCCCAGGTAAGAGTTTTAGGTTCAAAATGGGCAGGGTTTTAATTTGCAAAACTAACAAACTGACCATGGCTGCAAGTTAAATGAGAAATCTATGCATCAGTCATCAGATAATTCTAAGATTTTCCAGGTAATTTAGAAGTAGAAGAGAGATCAGCTAAGAGGTAGAAAGATGTGGTAATTAATATCGAGATTAATGGAGAGACATCATTATTTTCTAGCACTGTTTTCTTCTCAGTCTCATGTATTCACTGTTAAGCTCAAGTCTAGCAGTAGCACTTGTTGCAAGGAAGATCAGCGTCCTTTTGGTATAGAGGAGTGATCTCGGTGGAAGACCTCCAAATGATATAAGGGAATGAAACTCCCTACCTACTATATTTCCAGCATGAGTTCGTGTTCCCTAAAATCAAAGAATGAATTTTAGGAACAACAGAGTGTAAGAGCAGAATATATTTATTGAGAGAAAGAAAGCTTCTGTCCGAGGGACAGAAGTGGTCCCGAGTGGGTTGCCAGGGACTTGGTCTTTTCTAGGGACTATTATAGAGTAAGACCATGAGGTTAGATAGGTCCAAGGTGGGAAAAATGGGAACTTGCAAGGTGGGCATAAGGTGGGACATAACTACAGTTAACCAGTAAGATTAATTGCGCAGGTAAAATTGATTGAATCAAGGACAAACAGGGAAGCGAGTCACGTAGCAAGCAAAGGATGATTAACAGCAGTGACTCTTCCTGAAGTGGGTTGGGATGCTGGCTACTGACTTCCTCAGGGTGATAGAGAACTATTTAGAATATCAGTTCTTAGGATATGGGTGTATTTGTTTGATCTTTTGTCTTGAGGCCTGGCCCACAGCAGGAGGTGTCTGTCTCCCCCACAGTTGCAAATTATCTGGTCTTCGGCACTGGCTCCTATGAGGACCTAGCCCTGTCTCACTGCCTATAATATTTCTAACTAACTCAGTTGCCTGTAACACTTTGGCCCCAAGAGATAAATCAGGAATAGCATAATTTCTAGGTAGGTCTGGGAAGTGGCTGTGAAGAACGAATATACAAGCCAAGGAAGCTATGTATTCTTTAGGAGTCATGGGTCCAAAGATTCCAGTGTACTTCCCTCTATCCCGAAGCTTGCAAAGATGAAATATACTGCTGAATGTATTAGTTATTGAGAAAGAACAGTTAATACTCATATGATTAGATCAATTTCACATGTCTCTATCTGTTAATGTAAACAACCATTTTGAAGATAACGATATGCAATATTGCAACCATTGTCAAGTTTCTATCATCCTGTTTTGTAAACCTATAATGTTACTGTTGTGCATTTACTCTAGTCATTTGTTTGTCTCTTTTGCTTTTTGTCTTTCTTATATGTGTCTTTTTTTTTCTCCTAAATAAAAAAAAAAAAAGAATTGGTGATTTCAGATTTGATGGGCTTGACACTCCAAGCTTGCCTAAAGTACAATGTTTCCTCCAGCCTGGAGTACTTCTTTAGCCAACAACTTTTGGGAGGAGGACGGGAGGCATTTCTTTCATCCCCATTGTGATAGACACCAGTGCCAGCTAAACACATCTCAAGTGCATGCCACTAATTCCCCATTTATATTCTTGGTTAGTGCTTCTCGCCTTGGTGTCTAGCTCAGGTTTATGTGCCAGTTACCTAATCAATAGTCAGTTAACTGTTATTTAAATAACTTACAGACATGGTGTGGTATCGAAAACTAGGGTTCATTAACCATTGCCTAACCACCCTTTACGAAACACACGTACACACACACGTGTGCATGCATGCACACTCACACTTCCTTCTTCTGTGACTTCTATTTTAGTGAATAGCACCTGTTTGTCCATGCAATTTTAGCAGAGGCAACATTCTTCATGGATTCCTTCCCCCACTCTACTAACCGCATTCCTTGACCTCACCAAGCTGAGGGATTCTGCTTCCTGAGGCTTGCTCCTTAATCAGAGTCTCACCAGCATCTATCTGTATGACTTTCACTGCCCTTTGTCTGGGCACTCTGTCTCCCTTTTCACCTTTCTACAATTTGTTCTCTGAATTACAAAGCCCAATTCCATCTGTCCCCTACTTTCAATCTTTTGTGTTTTTTCATTTCACAAAAAACAAATCTCTACTTGTATTAGGAAAACTTTCCACTGGCGGTCATTCCCTTCGGCACTCAGGTAACTTCTGCATTTTGCCATCAAAGCTCTCATCTCTGGAGTGTTCTTTCCAATTGACTTATCTGCCTCTCTTCTAACTCTAATCTCTTGTAGATGTGAGACTTAAAACAGGGACGATGACCTTTTTTTCACAGTTAGATGTTTGGTGCAGAACATGTAACATACCGGCTACTTAAAACACGAAAGCTGGTACAATCCTTGCTACCACCACTAAGACTATGATTTTCTTATTTTCTTTGGTGTGGACATGGATGCAGTTCTTTTGTAGGAAACAGTGTAAGAGCAAAGAGAAACAAGGCAGAGAGTAAGAATGAAGAAAGAGAGAGGTTGGTCATGTGTTCTTAAATGGCTTCTTAGACTTGCTTCATTACAGTTGCTGGAATTCAGTGCAGCAAAAAACCCTTGTCTCCCCTGGGACGTGTCATTTGGAGACATGGGCTGCCCAGCCCGACTTGCCATGGCTGGCTCTGGCCTGTCAATGCCTGTCTCCACCCTGCTTGGAAACAACTCACTGCACACTCTCTGGCTCTGCGACCCTGTCAGAGGGGATGATAGATGTGGCATTGAAGCAGCCCACATGCAGCCACAGAAAACACGGCTGAGCAACACTACAGCAAGTAATTAAAAACACCCCTATCCCCTGGAATAACATCCCCCAGCTCCTTCCTCCCTGGCCGATATTATCTTGGCACGGTGGGTTTACAGTTTCCTGGAGGCTCTGTCTGCCAGCTCGCTTTGGCTGGCACTGGCACCTTACGCATTTGGCAGTCTTTGCCCCATTACTGAGCTCCTCTGTGGAGCTGCCAGGCTTCGGTCAAAGGCTCAGGGGCACTTTGAAGCCCTTCCAAACATTTGGGCCTGTGGTCGGGGAGTCGGCTGGGTTTAATATGCGTTTTCTCCATCTTTTTTTTTTCCCTCTGACATGATGTATACTAGTCGACTTCTAGTTTTGTTTCAGCATAGAGGTGAAGAGAATAGAAAACATTTTTTGACTTACCAGAGAAGCAATACTAACTCTACGTCTGTTCCTATGTCACACTTTCATGCGTACCCCAAAGGAATCACTTACTTATATCTGAAATAGTTGTAACGTTAGCTAGATATACTTCCTGAAACATTTCGGCAGGCATGATTAAAACCAAAGAGAAAATGATCTTGTCATACATAGTTTCCTATTTGCAAGCTGGTTTGCAAATGCTATTTTAATGTTGTTTTCCACAGGATCTTAGTCGGTTGTTTGGAAAATAAACCAGCAACTATTCTGTATAAATAACACAATCTGCCTGATTCTCTTCTGCTGGCTTAGGTTCAAACACAAACCTTCTGAACTGACAAGGGGAGACGATTCTCTCACTTCATCACCCTTGGAATTTGACCCAAACAGAAGAGAACTGATAATCTCTACGGCATCCAGCTAACTGCCTTCCTTTACCCAGTGTCTCTCTTAGTTAGCAACTCAGCACACCACACAGTTCTCCAAAAGCAGCAGCAGTGTTTGAGGAAGAACTGGATGTCCACATAGTAAAACTGCCTCCCAGCCACACCCAGCCAGTTACACCACATGACAGAACAGCTTTATTATCATCATCTCTCTCCACTTCTCAGTAATCTCTTTGCTTTCCTGAAGGACACAGGGTGGGTATTTTATGTTTGTCAACCTAGTCATCAATGGGCAGTCTTGAATTTCCTTACTGATATTATCTGTTCAATTCTAAAAATACTTGAAATAGAGGCTCCTCTGTGTGCCAAAGCAATTTTGGGACATGCAATTTCCATATGATCCATGGATCAAATCTGGGGTAAATGTCTCTCATCTTATTCTTTTTCAATTTTACACTCTGTAGGTTAGGCTTGATGCTAGCAGCATGTGGAATTACTGCTACACAATTGGGACACATTGGAAAACTGTCATAGAACTTTTAAAAAAGGACTGCACCAATATGAGAGGGTACTTACCAAACGATGTTATCAGTGTCATTCTCTCTTCTGTTGACATGAAACATGAATATTATTTCCTTGTTATATTATTTTTCTGAATGCTTTTGATGTATAGTTTTCTGGCATAAATGCAGTTTTGAACTTCTTAGAAATATTTTTAAAAATTTTTTCTGTTTCTGTAATGTCTGGCCCATAGTAGGTGCATAATGAACACTTGTTTTATGAAAAGATGGGCAAAATGATGATGGCACAAAGATCAAAATAAAATTCAAATGACGTGAAACTCCAAGTCCTGGGAGATCAGGTCAAAACAAAATTCATCTGTAGCTCTCTTGCACAAATACAGAGCATAACTTGAATGTTTGCTATAAATTATTTCATGTTTTCAAGAGATTTTTTCTCATGACATCCATAAGGCAGCCCTTGACGTCTCACCCCACAAAGTCTGCTTTGTTTAATCCTCTGGTGTCTCCTTGGGGTCCACTCCTTCTAGAAACAGCTACTCAACCCTAAAACTGGAGAGAAGATTTAAAAAAATTGAGCTAGTTAATAACTTACAGGATGAATATTTCTCTGAGTGGTTGTGATGGAGAAAAAAAGCTTAAATTTTTAGGGAGCTGACTTAATTATATTCTTTTACAAGATTTAACAAATTGACAAACAGCAACATCACAGTCTGCTGTTGGCATTAAACTCCATTCACCCTTCAGAGCTGGCTGCCCACAAGAAGTGCACTGATGAATTTATTGTAAGAACTGCATCTGGCCCAGGCAGAAATCTCTGTAACAGTAATTGGCATGTGGTTGAAGCTGGAACAGCAGATGTTGGTTTGCAGTTTGAAGAATATGCTCTAAAATCTGCTGAAAACCTGGACCTTACAGCAGTGATTGGGCTTTAGTACCTGGCCAGTTGACACAAGATCTGAAAGTTCCAATCCACTTGCCGGGTAGCCCGTGCATCCTTATCTTCACAGGAGTCTGTGTCAATGTTGTTGGTCTCAGCCTCTGAGGCTTTTAAACAAAACAAAAGGAACACTCAAACCGTGTTTCTCTGCTAAGGTCGAACAGAGCATGGAAATATGGATGCGTGGTCTCACTGTCAGCTCCGAATGAATAAAAACTGAAGGCAGGCCAAAATATATTCCCAGGTCCTACATATCTCTGTTACCCTCTCTCTCTCTCTCTCTCTCTCTCTCTCTCTCTCTCCTCCCACCTCTCTCTCCCTCTCAGTAGCATCTTACTTCCCAAAAGGGTTTTCTTTGCTCCTGTCTACAGTTGTGAAGTGTTAACCGCACTGTGAGAGAGCTGCTGTGAGATTAAAGGAAAGAATCTCAGGAGGCTTCCAAGAACCCCATCTGGTAATGTGTCTGGCAAACTAATTGCCTAAGCCTGAGAGACACAGGGAAGTTATTTAGAGAACTACAACAGAGGCCGATAAAAAATCCGTGTATGTGATTAAAACAAATTTATTACAGTAAAGAACACATTGCCATAGGTGCCCTCAAAATCTCCCCTCTCATTTTGAACATGCTTATCCAATCCTTCTTGCCATTTTCTGAAGCAGCTCGGGAGTCCTCTTTCTTGAATGTTTTTATGACATCTGATCAAAACATGATGACTACTACCCCAAGTGTCATCGTGCAAAAGGACAGTGTCGTAAAGCTACTGTGTGACAGCGTGCCCTCATCCACTCTAAGTCAAAATGACCATGAAAGTTAAATGTTTCTAGTGGATTCAAGATAGTGAGGCAGCCACGCCCGGGCAACTAAAGACACTCCCAAAAGAGGACTCCAGAACTGCCTCACAAAGTGGCAAGAAGGAGAGGATGAGTGTGCTTAAAGTGAGTGAGAATAGTTGGAGGTGAATTCAAGGCAATAGGTCTTTTACGTAATAACTTTGTATTATTTAATCATGTACTGTATTTTTAGAGCACACCTCCTTGATATCAGACACTAAAACATTCCCTACACCTCATCACTAAGCTCACATTTCCAGAATTGTTTCCTCAAATTCAGTTTGCTTTATTTTGGCAATTAATTGAACTAAACTGACTGAAAAAAATTAATCAATCAATCTGTATTACCATACTCCAGCTCTGCAAAATACTTCTTCCTACTTAAGTTCTCCATTTATAATTAAGGGAACCAAGACACCAAGGCAAGGGGGAAGGAAGAGAGGGTAAGGAAAGTAAAAAGGATGAAGATGTGTTGTGTAGCTATTCCAGATCCCATGGTAAAGGTAACCTTCATGCACTGTAAACATGCACTGATAAAAATTATAAATTGTTAAAAAACAAAATGCTTTACAATATTTCAGAATTGATTATTATTTTTTCCACATCAATTATTATTTATATTTTCAGCATTGTTCAGAATTATTATTTTCATCTGATACATTAGGTCATTATAGACCAGAGATTTTCAGCAAATTATCATACAGAAAACTAAAGGTAGAATCAGAATAATAACAATAAACTTCCATATCTGTTGTTTTTATAACTTCCTCCTCTGTGTTCTCCTTACTCCATATAACCAACTTTTCTTACCACCTATGAAAGATTGTGGATATCATATGCTGTGTTATACTTGACATGGATGTATAACTTTCTGTGAGATGACAGATCTTAATTTGGGAAAAACAACCTAAAAATTTCTAGGATTGCATAAAATTTATGAGTTTCACACATTTTTCCATCCCCAATAAGCTGTTTGCTTATAAACTAATATGCATTTGTCAAGTCTTTCAGTCAATTGGGAATGTATTTTGCTGATAGGGGCAGATAAGAGAGTGGTTCACAATAAATAGGGAGGATCATTGAATTTGAAAAGAGACATGAAGAGATCATTAAACTCAAGAGGTACCTCACTGTAGAATAAGACAGTCCTCACTGTAGAATAAGATAAGGCAGATGTTGAAAACTCAGGTAAGAGAAAGAGTAATGGACTGATTTCAGTAGTGTCCATGACACCTTCACTTTTCCTTCAGTTGAAGGCAGAATTAAGGGAAAGGAGAGGACTCCTGGGACCAGCATGAGAAGATGCCCAGGAGTTTAGAGTCAGTGTTCTAGAAATAGTAATAATAAACTCTCCAGTTATTACCCAGATTGTTGTCTTAACCATCTCTGCTCTCACTGCAGTAAAGGCACTACCTGAGGAGCCCTTGTGTCTCTTCATAACCTTTCCACCCCATGAGGTAATTTCACCACCTGCCCAAGCCCACTCATCTCTTCACAGCCCGACTGTAAGGCTGAATTTCCTTTGTGCTCTTCAGCCTACTACTCAGCTCTCATTCTGAGGAAATGCAAAGGTCGAAGATGCCCTGATCACCTGTAAGAGGTCACATTGCCTTCTGGTCAGTGTAGGTGTGAATGGAGCCCCAGGTTAAATGGGTAGGACAGCAGACTTGAAGTGAACAGTAACTCTCAACCTCCCTTTTCTTGATGTCTGATAGTCAGAATTCACCGCTCTAATTAAATTCTGTGGAGGCAGAGGCAATATTTCTCTTTCTTTGTACTTTATTCCTGGTACACAGCTTAATGCCTATTAGAAATAAGTGAAAGAATAAATGTGTGAATGAATGACCAAAGAAAATAACAAATCAAATATTGCATGGGAGGATCTAGAAAGATATAGGTCATTTATTTATTGATTCATTTAAAGGCATACGCATTCTGACTGAGAGACGTATTTTTTTCCTTTCTTTGAGGATCACAGTTTGGTGACTGACGACTGACTTTCACCATGTATAAGTGGCAGTTTCTTCCTCCAAAAGACCTAAGGCCAGTCTTACATAAGCAACAATCTGTCTACTTCTGGATGGTTTGCTTAGTTCCAGTGATACCATCGGTCTTCTTATTTCAGTAAAATATGCTTTTACTACTTCATTGTTATAAGTCCACACTGAGGGTGTTCGCCACTAACAGAAGACCAGACTCCAAAACAAAGAGGGATTGTGCCGAGCAGAGGAGAACATTTATGTCCGGGATCAAGGCCAATGGACTGGCACCGTGCAATTATCTAATCTCCTAGGCAGCGCAGAGGTCACCTCCAGAGAGGAAACTCTCCCTCCCTGCCAGCAGCAGAGTGGGAGGTGCTAAAGTGCTTGCAAAAAGATCCCAGGAGTAAAACCACTTTGGAAAGTAGACAATGGCTCTGGAATACTGAACACTACACACCAACTTTAGCTGACCCGAATCTTTGCTTCCTTGTTTATTTGTATTCTTTGTCTTTTTTTTTTTTTTTTTACATGAAATGCCTACTATGAGTTTTTCTGATGATATTTATATCACAGGTTAAGAAACAAATCTGTTAATTTAGGAAGACCAAGGTGAGGATTTTTGAGGTAGCCATTTTTTGAAATGCTCTTTCGTGTTTATTTGAATTTGGGCATATTTTATGTTAGGAAATCACAATAATTCAGACTAAGGCCACACTTTGAAAATCCAGTGTTGCTTTCTTCATGAATTCCTCACATTCCATCTTTCATACTAATGAAAAGTATTAGAGTTATTCAAATGAAGACTTGTAATAGTTGAGTGATTTAGAAGGTAGCATTGATTTTAGAAATGCAAGTTTTCAAAAAAAAGGAAGAAAGTGAAAGAATTCTATATACTTACTATGTGAGCATTGGAAAGTATTCTAAAACAATAGCTGATTTTATTGCACTAGTATTTTAGTATTCAATCTAACTTTCATATTTTGATCACTCCATATACACGAGGAAGACCAGTTTTGTGGCTTCTGTAAGCCGACATGCTGGATTTCACTTAGGAAATGGAAGCCAGGATAGTCCGCAAAAGATTCTGTTCTATACAATTAAAAAAAAAGCCTATTGTTCTGAAAAAAACTAAATATACAAATAAAGAGAAAAATACAACAAATTCTCATAAGACTATCAAGTAGACTCAATAGCTTTTAAGTTTTTATCCTACCTGCCTTATCTATGCTCCCTCTCACTTTCTGAAATAGTTTAAGACAAATCCCTACATCACATCATCTTACCACTACTCACTTGAATGCAGTTATAAAACTATGAATATTTTTCTGTGTAATTGCAATTCTGCTTTTATACCTAATACAATTAACAGTAGATCATTGGTGTCACCTAATAGTCTATATTAAACTTTATGTGATTGCTCTCCAGTATTAAGTGAATTGAAAAGTTTTGGGGAAAGGTCATTTGAAATAAAAGCAATAATGTCTTTATCAAGAAAATAATTGCTAAATCTAAATTTTAAAAAATCCTTAATCATTTAAA
>RJWM01007161.1:0-79788 GCA_004363535.1 Dasyprocta punctata | reverse complement strand
CAGTCTCCCAGAGTGTGGGGATTACTGGCAAAGGAGGCCCTTCCTTTTCCAATCTCATTTACCACTGTATCCGACTGTGTATAGTCCTTGCCATGATCTGAGAGTATCTTCCTTTTTATTTTTTTTAAACAGGGATTAAATCCAAGGCCTTCACACTGAGCTATATCCCCAACCCTTTTTAATTTTTTATTTTGAGACAGGGTCTCTCTAAATTGTCCAAGCAACTTCCTTAGCCTCCCAAGTGTGGGAATTATAAGCATGCACTATGAAGGTTTCTTATTCATCTATTGTCTGCATGTTTACTGTCTTCCACCCCTCACTGTTATCTGAGAAACTCAGCACCCAGCACCTAAAAAACTTTAAGCACTTGCTGAGCAACCATGTGTTAACATAGGGTGGGGGATGGGGCAGACATCGGGGTAGTCCAAGGGGAGAGACCTTCACTTACCTGGAGCTTCCGTAGGAACCGCTCCAGGGCGGGCCTGCCCACCGACCGGATCTTGCTGCGGTCAAGGCGGACTCGAGCATCTGGGCGCCCATCGGAGCCTGTGGTGGGAGTGACTGTTACGAGTCCCTCGCCAGCCTCAAGCAGGACCCTCAGGATCACAAACCGGGCCTGCATGTGGGCCTGCCAGGTCGGGGAGAAAGGAGTCATTTATAACCAGCATCCAGGGCTAGACCCATGGCTTGATATACTGTATATGCTCACTAACTGTCAGTTATTATTGCTGTTTTATTCTCCTTCACCCTGTGGGTTCTTTTCTGCCTAGTCCTCGCCAATCAAATTGTTCCTCCCACCTCTGCTCACAGGGAGGTCAGGCTGCTCTGGGTCATTTCCAGGTGCCTTGGTTTTCCCCATGTCACCTTGCATACCCTCCACTGCTCCAGACAGCTGCTGCCCCCAAAGGCCTTCACCACCAAGACTCAGAGGTCTTTCTCTTTTCTCATCTTTTGTTTTGGTATGTGCGGTACTGAGGATTGAATGTAGGGCTTCATACATGCTAGGTGCATGTTTATCACTGAGCTACATTCCAGCCCCTCTTCTATGTTTTGAGATAGGATCTCGCTAAGTTGCCCAGGATAGGTTCAAATTTATGGTTCTTTGCCTCAACCTCCAGAGCAGCTGAGATTCCCGGTGTGTGGCACCAAGGCCAGTTCTCTTCTCCAGTCTTATTGGTGCTCAATGATGTGACAGTGCATTTTGCAGATGACATAAAAAAGGCCCAGAGAAGTGAAGTACTTGCTTAGGGTCACAGAGATAGTAAAGGAAGAGCCAGGACACAGACCTAAATTTCTAAAAAGTAAAATACATACTCTTTTCTTTTGAGGGTATGGTTCTGTCTTTTGAGGTTGTTTTTTCCTTGAGTACTGGGAATTAAACCCAGGATCTTTACACTGAGCTCCACCCTGAGTCCCTGAGCCTTTATTTATGTATTTATTTATTTATTTATTTTTTTTATTTTGAGATAGGGGCTTGCTAATTTGCTCAGGCTGGGCTTGAATTTGTGATTCTCTTGCCTCAGCCTCCCAGGGTGGGAATTAGAGGCAAGTGCCCACCACACCTGGCTAAAATGTATACTCTTTTGATGACATTAACTATACTTATGTTAAAAAAAATTTGTTTGCCCTATTTCCAAAGCACATAACTCAGTGGCCAAGTCCAATGACTCTGGAGACAGACTGTGTAGATTTGAATTCTGGCTCTGCCTTACCAGGAAGTTAGTTAATCTCTGTCTGAGTTTCCTCATCTCTCAAGTGAGGATAATAACAATGCCCACCTTCTGGGGTTGAAGTGGGGAGCAACAGTTAACTGATACGAGGCGATAAGCACTGTGCACACTGACACATGATATGTGATCTGTTAAGAATGGCACCAAAATCACCTGACCTGATTCCCCCCAAAGGATGGCCAGGGAGACATTACTACCCTCATTTCATAGTCAGGGACACTGATGTGCTCACAGCAGGGACGTGACTTGTTGCACTAGCAGTAGAGTCTGAGATTAAACCATTTCATCTGCCTAGAGACACAACTGTCCCATCCCAGCACCCAGAATCTGTCCTGCCTCCGGAGGGCTCTACTCAGCCCTACCTGTCGCCAGTTGGAGGCCTCTGGGGTGTAGAACTCAAGAGCCAGCAGCCCTGCCCGAACCATGTTGAGCCAGTTCACATAGATCACGTCTTCTGCGTCAGCCCCCTCAAAGCCAAAGATCCTAGGGGAGAGACGGGCAGGCAGCAGGGATGATGAGGGCTCTTCCCTCCTGGGTGCCCCCTGCCCCACCCCTCCATGCCTGCCGCTCCTACTCCAGCACTTGGGGGTTGAGGCAGAGGTAGAGGCCCACACTCTCAGCCCGGCACTCTTCGTAGCTTGAGGCAATGGTGCTGAACTTGCTGTCCCACGTCTCCCCACTCCGGTACCAGCTCTGAATCTAAGTGGGGAGACCGAGGAATCAGGCCCCACTCTGCCCACCCTCTCGATACCTGGGCCCCACTCAAGCTGTCCCCACCTGCTCTCCAGTCTCCGGGTTGATCACTGTCTCTGGGTCAAAATTGAACACTCCTTTTTCATCCTGCAGGAAAAGGTCATCATGAACATGGGGCCAGTAAAGGGGAAGAGCCCTGAGCTCCAGAGCTCTAGATCAAGGAGTGGCTAAGAAAGACGAGTGTGGAGCAGCGAGCAGATGGCAGAAGCAGCAGGCCCACTGCCGTGCTATTGCCTTCAAACCTGAGGCCTGGGATACTGCTGGCTCCTCGGCGCCTTGGGGGTACAGATGCCCATTCCTGCACCTAGAATCCTGATTCCCAGGAGTGGAGGCATTAGCCATTCTCCTCACTGCAGAGGTGGAAACGCGGCTGGAAAGTTGTGTGAAGACCTCGGACCCTGATCACAGATGCTCCAATGGGGGCACTTGGGAGCCTCGGTGCTTCTCCCCGCACCCTTCCTGGCCCTCTCCCAAGTTGCTACAGGAGGCCCCAGCACCATCCCCACCATCCTGCCCCGGGCCATATATCTTTCAGTTACTGTCCGTTTCATCTTCACTTTGTCCACATAAGTCCCCCAAGGAAGACTCTATTGTTACCCAATTCATAGGTGGGCAAACTGAGCTTAGCAACATCCCCCAAATGGAATTGGGGCATATGACCTCCATGTACACTGTCTCTTAACACACAGGTACACTGAGAGCCTACTGTGTGCCAGTATACCTATTCACCATTAGTATTTTTTGTTTTTTGTGGGGTTTTTTTGGTACTAGGAATCAAACTCGGGACCTTGCACTTGTCAGGCAGGCGCTGATGCCGGTGAGCTTTATCCCTGGCCCCTCCACTCATTTTTATTTCTCCCAACAGCCCATATGGAAGGGTCAGGAACCCTGTTGCACGAATGGGCTGACAGAGGCTTGGTGAGAGGAGCCAACCTGTCCGATGCCATGACGTAGATAAAGCTTGGACAGGGTGCCATCAGCTGCTCTCCACATGCTCCTGACTCCCCAGGCCTGCTCAGCTCTGTCCTGCCCCAGCCAGGGAAGCTGCCCTCCTACACAGCAGGCCCAACCCAGAACCACACTGTCCCTCCTGGCCCTGCCCAGCCCCTCGTCATCTTGTCTGTGTGGCTCTGTGCTGGGGGCCCTCAAGCTTCCGCAGCCTGCTGGCACGGTTGTCTGTTTGCCTTTCTCTTATTTTCCTTATCTTCCTGTGGCTCTGGGCATCTCACCTGTGCAAAGAGCTTGCCGCTGCCATGGCCCAGGAGCTCATGAAGCCCCACCTGCACATCGAAGGAGGGCCCCTTCCAACGGGTATACAGGTCCTGCCGAGACAAGAGGACAGCTGCTGTCAGTTGTCCTGCCACAGCCACACATCCCTGGTGGCCTCTGTGTCCCCACACTGAGGGCCCATCATGGTGTCCCTTGCAAGGACCTGAGAGGGAGGGGTGGCCTCCACCTGTGACCAGCGAGGAAACGGAGGCCCATAGGGGCACATGGTCACACAGTCGGGAAGTGGCCAAGCCAGGCCTGAAGCTATGCTCTGTCCTTGCCCCAGCTCTCGGCTGTCAGCCTTCCTAGATCCACTAAGGCTAGACCCTTGGGTTGCCAGTGCCCACCTTATCCTCCTCCTCCAGGAACGTCAGCTTCTCCCGCTGAGTGGCATAGGCAACTGCCAGCACGTTCCCCAGTGACACATTCTTAAAGCCTTCTGTCTGCCTCAGGTCATCATCTGGAAGAGAAAGCAGGAGGGGACCAGAGAGAAAGGCAAAGGTCCAAGGTCAAAGGTCACGGACAGCAGGAGGAGCAGGCTAGGAAGTCGAATGGAGCAGGGCAGTCTGCCACCAGCCTGTGATGATGACTGTGGAGTCAAGTTCACTGTCATGGGGTGTGTTGGAGGGTGGTTCCTGGAGGTTTAGGGGACACTAAGGAAACTCACAGTTGGGGATGTTGATGCCAGCAGGGATGCCAGAGCCCGCAAAGGTGAGGACATCCAGGGAGGTGAAGTCCGGGGTGAGGAACTTGTCCTTCTCGAAGGCCGGGGGCCAGGGCAGTTCCTTCAGCAGCTGTTCTGCACTTGCTACCAGCCGCTCAAACTTTGCGCTCATGGCCTTGTTCACCATGGCCACAAAGCCTGCAGGGAAGTGGGGGTTGTGGGTTGGCTAGTTCCAGGAGGGATCCCACACCACCCTACTCACCCCCTCTGGCCACTCCATGTGTATTAAATGCCTGCTGTGTGCAGTGGCCCTGAGCTGACAGATGGGGACAACAGTAACCCATGCCTGGGCCTGCAGAGTTGTGCGTATGGGAACTGCTGTCCTCCTTAAGGGCCTAGATATATAGCTCAGATGCACACCTTGGTGGGCTACTGGTGCCCTCCTCCTACCAGGCTAATCCCTGGCTATGGCAGCTCCTTGTCTGGGGCTGGGAAGATGAGGGTGGGCAAAGCCAAGTCTGAATCCTCAGGCTGAAGGCCCTACCTTGGGCAGATGGGTCCTGTAGGGACAGGGGACGAGGCAGCCTGCCACCAGCCTGGGATGACAGCTGCCGAGTTGGGTTCACTGTCATGGTGTCTACTCTGGCTACCAAGTGCAGCAGTCTGCATGTGTGACCTCATGATGCTCAGATATTGGGTCATTTGGCCCAAGGTCACAGAGCCAGGGATGGGCAAAGCTGGGCCCAGAATGTTCCTGTGTCTGCCTGGGGCCTATGTCCTGACCAGATACCAGAACCAGCATAGCAAAGGACTTGAAGCCCTGTGGGGTTCCTAAGGACATCATGGAGAGCTTTGTGTAGCAGTGCCTAGAGTGGGGTAAGCAATGTTTGTTTTTCATGGCTGTTGTTATGGTTAGTACTGCAGGGAGGGGGAAGGGAGGACTCTAGGGGACACTTGGGAGCGTGAACATGGACCTGAGGAGAAGCGATTCTGACCTGACCTCCCCCAACCCCAGAAGGTACCTTCAAACTCTCCTCGGGAACCAAAGGGATCACGGTAGCTCTCGATGAATCCGATATAACTGGGGGAGAAAAGGGCAGAGATGGAGGAGGGCAGACAGCAGGGGTGGCAGGTGAAGGCTAGCACCTCACCTCTCCACAATGGGGCCTTTGTCCTGGATCCAGAAGCGGGAGCCCCTCTTGTGGGCCTCGATGGAGCCCTGGGTGAAGCTCTCCACATACTGGGCCAGCATCTGTTCCTGGTGGCTGTTGGCTGCGTACGCCTTGGGGGGGTGAGCAGGGCTTGTCAGCTTTGTGCCACCCTCCCATTCCCGAGCCCCTGAGCCTACAGCCCTCAGCCAGTCCCACCTTGGCTTTCTCCAGGTGCTCTACCACCTTCTGGAGGATGGGAGCATAGTCTCCCCTGGTCACCCGGAAATGGTGCCCTTGAAATTCGTAGCTCTTCAGCTTGGAAGTCACCTCAGAGACTGAAGCAGCGTCTGAGGAAAGAAGGCATCTTAGCAGGCTTTCCACCATGCCACTCTTGCTCTAGGATCTTTAATGGCTCTCTACTGTCAACAGAAATTAACATGAACATTCATTTACCCAAAACATTACCTAAGAAAACATTCTAAGTGTTCTGCATATGTTAACTCATTTAAACCTCAGACCAACCCTGACAGGAGGGGAAAATTACTGTATCTTATTTTCACAGATGGGGAAAAAAAGGCAGTTAGAGGCTAAGTTTGTTTGTTTGTTTTCTGAGACAGGGTCTCACTATATAGCCCAGACTGTCCTTGAACTCCAGCGATGAGTGCTGGGATTACAGGCATGCGCCACCACGCCTAGCTAGTAAGTTTGTTTTCTAAGGTCGCATGGATAGCAAGTGGCAGAGCAGGGATTCACACTTAGCACAGTAGGTTGTACTTTAAAAACCATAATGACAGCAACACACATCCCAAAAGTAGTCATCATAGTCTTTATGCATAGATAACAGGATAACTGGGGAGTAGAAGCTATGATTTCAGAAGAAGCTGCAGTGAAAGGAGGATGGGGCCAGTAGCCAAGGAATGCAGACAGCCTTCAAGAAGTTGGAAAAGGCACGAAAACATTCCCCTGAAGGTTCCGGAAGGAGCACAGCCCAGCTGCCACCTTGAATTTAGACTCTGGAGCTCCAGAACTATATGTGCACTGACCACTAAATTTACGGTGAATTGTTACAGAAGTAATGGGACACAATGCACCACTATACTCTGCTTGCTGTCTCCAATCAACAAAATACACAGCTGTCCCCTCTTATCCACCAGTGATATATCCCAAGAACCCCAACAGATATCTGAAACCAAAGATAGTACTAAACCCTGTGTCTACTACATTTCTTCCTATGTATACAGACCTATGGAAAAAGTTTAAGTTTATAACTTAGGCACTGTAAGGGATTAACAGCAATAACTAATCAAAAGTAGAACAATTATAATATAATGAGGACCAGGGATATAGCTCAGTGGCATAAGCACCCGCCTGGCAAGTGCAAGGTCCTGAGTTAGATTCCTAGTACCAAAAAAAAAAAAAAAAAACCCAAAACCACACACATTATAATGAGTTATTCAAAACAAATGGAGCTGGATGTGGTGGCACACTTCTGTAATCCCAGCATTCCTGGAGGCTGAGGAAGGAGGATTGAAAGTCTGAGCCACGTCCAGGTAATGTGGTGAGACCTTGTCTGAAATTTAAAAATTCCTAAAACATTGAAGTAGTCCAGTGCAAAGACCTTGGGTTTAATCCCTAGTACTGCAAAAACTAAATTAAACTAAACATAAAAATAAAAATAAAAATAAAAATAAAATAAAATACACTAATGAATGATTTACTTCTGGCAATTTCCCCTTCATTACTTTTGGGTCATGGTTGACCCCAGGCTTGTGACAAAGGCAGAAGTGATGTTGTGTGGCTCTCCAGGGACACTTACTCTTGGAGCTAAGCCACTGTGAGCATTTTGGTAAACACTTCCAGTTGAGGCCACAGCCTATGGCTACTGTCTACATGTGAACCTTTGACTGACTCCAGTCCTCTCCACCTGGTCCTTCCACTGTCAGCCAAGGACCAATTGTTCCTGCTATGTGCTCCATCCAACTCCTGACCCACAGAGGCTGTGAGCATACAGAGCATAAAAGGGTGGTCTGTACCCCTACATTTTGGGGATATCACATAGCCACAGACAAGTGACATACCCAGGCAGCCTGGCTTTGGAGCCGTACTTTTTTTTTTTTTTCCTCCCTTACAGTGCTTGGAATTGAACCCCAGACCTTGTGAATACTATGTAAATGCCTTATCACTTTGTCACAGTCCTATCCGGATGCTGTGCCATAAATACAGGCCCAGTTTCTATTCCAATGGGATTCCCTGGACCTGTATCTTTCTTTTCCCTGGTCAAACCAGATTGCTTGCTGGACCCAGAGCTTCCCCAACACCCTGCTATGACTTGTTCCTCCCTCCTCCTGGAGGACAGTTCCCCACACGTCCTCATTTATTCTGTGCCAACTTCCCTAGCACCTACTAAGTGCTTGGCACTGGGGAGACAAGGATGATGGCAACACCCAGTCCCTCCTCTTGGGAGGTTTATAGTCAAGTGGGGAAACCACAGAAATGACTGGGAAATTGCTGCGTGTGCTGATGGGGACAGAGAGGGGTGGCATAGAAGACAGGGAAAGGTCCAGTAAAGATGACTTTGTCACCTGGCCTGGGGGATGAGGAGTTGGCTGGATGAATACTAAACATGGAGGTGGGGAGAGGTTCTGGGTAGAAAGGGGTCAGAGGGAGAGAAGACATGGGAACTAAAGCTGTGCGGCACAGCTGGAGCACAAAGTCTGAGCTGGGACTGAAAAGATATAAAACCAGGCTGGGTGTGGAGGTGCATGTCTGTAATCCCAGCACTTGTGAGGCTGAAGCAGGAGGATCCCTTGAGTTTGAGGCCAGCCTGGGCTACACAGCAAAACCCTGTCTCAAAAAAAAAAAAAGGCCAGCCAGGGATTGGGAGGATGTGGGCAGGTAAAGAGGGGTTTCCATCATACTGTGTCCCTCTGCCCTCGCCTCATATTCCCCAATACTACCACCCCCAGTCCATGTGGTTTGGGAGGGGCTGAGCTTGTCCCCTGGTTCCAGGGAGGGCTTGAGACCAGAGAGGCAATCAGAGACTCATCCTGGTCCATCTGTGAGGACTGGGCCACAGATAACACAGGATCCTGAATGGAGACTACAGCCACTCCCAGGCCTTATGCAGAAACTCCTGGAAGAGATGGGAGAGCCGGGCCTCCAGAGTGGCTGGCCTGTGGAAGATGCAGGGAGGGAGAACAGGGCCTGACCCACCTGCACTGAGTACGGAAGCCAGCCGCACCTCGTAGCAGGGCTTCCCTTCCTGGTCCACTTCCTTGAAGAGACGTGTGTTGTAGGCACTGAGGTTCTGGAAAAAGACCAGGGGAGGGGTTTGGAGGAGTGAGGTCTGGGGCATGGATGAAGGGGCAGCAGGACAGCAGAGCAGACGAGGGTCTCTAAGGATCTTCCCAAGTTAGCTGAGAAGGGCATCAGTGAGTGGGTGGCTGGGGCTGACTGCCCTGCCCCGCTTTGTGTGCTGAGCACTAACTCACAAGCATGAACTCAGTGACACCAGGCGCTGCATGGCCTCAGTCAACCCAGGGCTACCTGAGGCAGGAACCATTTCACAGACGTGCGTCAGGGCCACACAGCTGGTGAGCAGCTGAGAGGCACACAGGCTCTGGAGCCCTAGCTTGGAAGTGCGGCTCTAAGGTTCTGCCTCATCCTGCCTGTCTGGCTGTCATCAGCCCCATAATCTGATGGGTAGGGTGGCTCTATCTATCTCTGGCACACCTGGGAGATCTATGTCACAACTGAGTTTGTGCTAGGCTGACACACTTGTAGACAAAGAATTCCCAAAGTCTTCTCCACCTCAAAGGCCCAAGATGCCCGTGTCTCTGGGCACAAGCTGAGACTCATGGGCAGGTGTCAGCAGCCCATGACAACCACAAGGAGACCCCCCCGCACTGACAGCCACCCTGGGGACGTCCGCCCTGAGTTCCCAGTTCCAAAACCTGAGAATCCAGAAAGTCTTGGGCCAGTTTGGCATCTTCCATGGTGCAATCCCCAGAGAAATAGGTGGTGACTCCCTGTCAGGAAAGACAGGGGAGGTGAGAATGAGTAGCTGCCGAGGTCAGGGGCTGGGAGCACCTGCAGAGAAGGCAAGTGGATCCCTTCCCAGGGTTCCTGTACCTCTGCCCAGTAGCCCCCACCCCTTCCTCTCTGTTCCTGGGAGAAAGCTGTAAAATACTCATCCTGGGCCTAAGGCTAGGCCCCAAAGGCTTGCCATGTCCTCCCCATATGTAGTGCAAGCAGCCTCCAGAAGCAGGGGGAATCCTGGGCACCCACCTTCCCCACATCCCTTCCTCAGTACCCCCTACTTCCCAGCTCTTTTCTCCTTCCTTCCTCCCTCCTGCACACAGCATCCTGGGAGGTTCCAAAACTACTCCCACAGCCTGCTTCCCACTTTACAGATGATGAAGCTGAGGTCCACAATGGGAAGCACCTCCACTTCAAGAGTGGGAAGCAGCGCCTACTCTTTCCTCATCAGCCACCCTTCCCTTGATAGCAGGGGGTCTTGGAGGACACCCTCCAAGCACTTGGGGGTCTCACTTCCTTCCCCAGCCCGAGGTGCCGAAGTCTGGGCTCCAGAGAGAATATAAGCTCTCCGCAGGTCTCCCAAAGGCTCCTGACTTCTTCTGGGTGCTGCTTCATGGCCTCGCTCCCCAGGATCACACGTTCCAGCTTCTCCTGCAGGGGTATAGAAGCCATTGGCCCAGCCCTGCCAAACCTGCCCTCCAGAGCTTCCTTTGCTCCTGTGTTTCACCCACGCTCTAAGAACACAAGATGTGGTCCAGGGACCAGCAGCACTGGTAGGGCCTAAGAAGTGTCAAACCTCAGACCCTGCCAAATCAGATGCTGCATTTGGTCATTACAGGAAATACATGCAGGCAGTACAGTCTGAGAACCCTTAGTACACGAGCTCCTCCTGCTCTGCCAGGCACAAACCCCATGGTCCTTAGCTGGGACCCTGTGATAACCAACTGCCCCCTTCCTTACACATGCATAACAGTTCACGTGCCACACCCTGCCCTACTGGACCCTCAGATCAGCATGGTCCAGAAGGGCTGCATTTTTCCTTTACCTGGTGAGGCTGAGTGACCTCCACAGTCATACAATGTGGCAGTGACCAGGCCAAGGCTCTGCTCAGCACCCCTGACACTTCTGGGGGCCCCTCTGCTGCCTTTCTCACCCCCAACCCCCTGGGCCCTTGCTTCCCACCTTCCCCAACTCTCCCTTGGCTCACCTTGGGCAGGTTGGGAATAAACTTTGTGTCACCAAAGGACTTGTAGTTGCCCATGTTGGAGTAGACCCCTGCGGCATAGACCAGGAATGCCTGAGGGGGAAATGGCATCATTAGACACCTGGCAAGCACAGTCTCCCCCGCTCCAGGGAAGGTTCCACCTGGGACAAGAACGCTGGGCAGAACCAGTATGTGTGAGACTGGGAAATCTCAGGGCAGGACCTAGGTCCTGGGAGGCCCCAGTCAGACCTGAAGTTACTTTCACAAACCAATTTTCACACCCTCGTTGTCCACCCAAACTGGTCTCAACAATTTGCAAATGCACCCAGGCATATGTCCACCTTTATTCCCGTACCCGATACCCTCTCAGCCACCTGTATCTTGTATGTCCTTTAAGGCTCACTGTTCCAACATGACCTCCTTCTCTAGGAAGCCTTTCCTCAACCACCAGCCAGTCAGCAGCTGGCATCAGAAGGATCAAATATTAGAGCCTGAATCATCCATCTATGCTATGGCTTTTGCTAGCCCCAAATCTAGTCTCCCTTCCTCTGATAAGAAGACCTCAATGTTTCTTTTTTGGGGGGGTGTGGAGGGGCTCTCCAGGGATAGGCATGTAGGGTGGGTTGGCCAGTCAAAGAAATCACCTTCCCTGGATAAAAGGATGAGTGTAAGGCTCAAGTTGGTCAACACTATCAGTAGCACAAGTTCGAGATCAGTCTGGGCTATATAGTGAGTTCCAGGTCAGCCTGGAGAGACCCTATCTCAAAAAAAAAAAAAAAAAAAAAAAAATTGATGTAGTGTCTTCCAATTATAAGCATTTCCACAGAAATTAGCTCTTTTACTAAGTAGACCAAGACCTGAAATTAAGTGATTATCCAAAGTTCCAAAGAGGTAGAAAAAATAGTACCTCATCTCAGAGATAAGCAATTCAATTCCTTTATTACACATATAGAAAATCAGGCCATATTCTCATACATTCTTAGTGGGACTTTAACTTGGTAAAGTTTTTTAGAAGATAATTTAACAGAATCAGTTCACTGTAAATACTACACAGAACCAACAAACCAGCAATTCTACTTCTAGTAATAGATCCTGTACACACATGTGCACAAGTATGCTCACTGTAATACTGTTTGTAAGAAAAACCTGGGACAACTTAAGTACATAGCAGTAATGAAAAAAAAAAAAGACTAAACTGATCATAGTGTACATTGCTGTGATGTTTCACAGCCAATAAAAAAGAACCCGGTGGATTAATATGTACCCTATGGAAGTTCTCTATTGACATGGTCTCAATGAAATAAGCAGGACAGAGAAGAACATGAAGAGCATGATCTCATTTATGTACAAGAGAAAAATAAGGAACTGACATGCTGCATGTACAAGGATGGGTATGCCATAGATGGGGAAGTGAGGAGTGTATATACCACACTAGCCACCGTAGTCACCCCTGGAAAGGGACTATGAGCAATCTTTGTTTTTTCATGTGTCTTTTTGCACTGCTACAATGCACTAAGAATGCATGTATTAATTGGGTGAAAGATACACAATAGAAACCAGGAGGCACAAAAAAAAAAAAAAAAAAAAAAAAAAAAAAAAAAAAAAAAAAAAAAAAAAAAAAAAAAAAAAAAAAAAAAAAAAGAAAAGAAAAGAAAAAGAAAAAAGAAAAAAGAAAAGCCAGGACACAGGCAGAACACTGAACATTCTTCCCAGATTCTTCCCAGGGTCATGCAATGTGGTAGAGAACCTATCCAGGACTCAAGCCTCCCTCCTCATTCGTAGCCTGACTCCTTCCTCGGCCTTCTCTGAATATCTATCACAATCACCACAGCTACCAGTTATCGTGAAGAAGGCACTGTTCTAAGTAGGTCATTACAAGGCTAAGAGGTACTGAAAACCCACATGTATATTTTACAGAAGAAAAGACTGGACCACTGGGAGAGTAGGTAACTGAGTTTATAACCTTTGGTCTAATCCTTTGCTTACTCCAAAAAGAGAGACTGGTATCCCTGCATCCTGGTTCCTTATACCTAAAAGCCACTCAGGAAATGAGTGTTGGCCTAAGCACACTGACCTGATACTCCTCCTCCGTGAGGCCCTCAGCCAGGGCATGTTGGCGCAGTTGGTCAGGGTCCTGTGCACGGAAGAGGCGGCTGAGCAAAGCATAGATGTAGGGGGCCTCAGGGGAGGTCTGCAGCAGCACAGCCAGGCCTCCATACCAGGCAGCTCGAGACAGGTGGTGGGCATAAAGACGCTCTGTGGGTGACAGCAGGCGGAAGGCCTCACGGCAGTCCAGGCTAGACACACCAATGTCATTGGGTAGGATGTACTGGGTATCCGCCATGGGCCCTGTAGGGAACCATCACCATCATCACAACCATCGTATAACATGCACTGACTGCACACCTGGCCCTATCTCCCCTCGGCTCATTTCATCCTTCCAAAAGTCCTGGAAAAGGGAAAACTGTGGTACCTATTCACCAGATATGCTGAGACTCAGAAAAGGCTAGACAACTCACCAAGAAGGTTACGAAGTACACTAGTGGGTCATATTTAGCCCCCTCGAATCCAACAATCTAGTACTACAGATAGGGAAACTGAGGCCATAGGGCAAACGGTCATGCCTAATCACACAATGGAGAGGGCAACAGCTGAGATCCTCAGGTTCCATTCCTGAC
The DNA here is from genome assembly GCA_004363535.1 of Dasyprocta punctata. Classification (NCBI taxonomy): domain Eukaryota; kingdom Metazoa; phylum Chordata; class Mammalia; order Rodentia; family Dasyproctidae; genus Dasyprocta; species Dasyprocta punctata. The sequence continues at coordinate 66,301 of RJWM01007161.1, read as the reverse complement.
CTGGTACCAGATTTCTCAAAATCAAGCAAATTGCTTCACTTTTGTGTACCTCTTCTTCCCTCTATAAAAAGGATGACCATCTCCCAACCTTAACAGGTCGGTATGCAAATTAGATAAGGTCAGTCACAGACAGGATGTACCAACCGCAATAAGAATCTTCCTTGTGCTCTTTTCCTCCCTTAGAGCTCCCGGTCATCTGTCGCATTCTCATCCTTCTAACTAACTTTTCTTCAGTCCTTGCCTTTTCCTCGTGTTCGGTCACAGAAACCCACAACCCATTCTACAGATAGGGAAACTGAGACTTGGCTAGGTAATTTACCAAAGTTCTCAAAGCCCCGTTGGGACCTGGGGTTCTCCCAACCCACAGCATTCTTCACGCCTCCCTTCCTGACCCGAAAGGAATGTCCAGTCTCCCCGCCCCCTTCATCCCGACTCCCGAAGCTCCGCCCCAATAGCACAATCCCCGGGTTCTGAAAGAGGTGTTAACTCCTCGCTGTCCTGATCGCTCTGGGGTTCAGGGCCGAGAGAGATGTGAAAAGGTTGCTGGAGAGTGAATGATCTTGCGCTCGGCCTAACCTCTCTCTAATTCCCTGAAAATGACACATTGTGACCCTGAAACGCGGGCGCGTTGCCTCACCTGCAGCTGCGGCTCCGTTTGCAAACTCACTTCCTGCTTCCGGCTACCCCATTCATTGGAGTTCCGCAAGCCCCGCCCCCACCGACCAATTGCCTGCCACCGGGAGCCAGATGGGCGGTGACTTCAGCCAATAGATTCGTGGAATCGAGCTCCTCCCACTCGCCGGCTCCCAACCCCCAGGTGCTACGGGTGGCGCGGCTGGGTCCCAGTGGCCTTGGCCTTTTGTCCTCGGGATACGCTTTCGCTAGGCCCAGCGCCTCGGTGCAGTGGTCGCGTCCTGGTCCAGGCAGATGAGACTGACAAGGTCCCTGAGCCCTGACAAAGCTGGCGTGTCATGGACGGAGTACTCGTGACCTCCCCACAAGACAGCCAGAACTCCGCTCTTGAGAGTTTCACCCCCGCGTCCCAGAACCCAGCTTTACAGGTGGGAACCTGCACAATGGAAGTAGTGTGGCTCTCCCTGGGTCTGGGGTGGAGATTCTTCACACCCGGTGCTGGAATCAAGGCCACGGACCAGCGGGCTGCGGCGGAGCCGAGGTGGTCCTACCCCCCCCCCCCGGGGAACGCCCCCAAGGCTTTACGGTGCCGCCAGAGACTTGCCAGGGGCGTGAGGGAAGCCGCTAAACATTTCCAAGCCTCAGTTTCCCTGGCACACAGGGGTGAGAGCAAGGAGGAGCTGGTGGCTTCTTGGTGCTTGCCAGGTGTCGGATACACGAGAAGGTTCCCTGCGTCCCCCGAAAGGCAGCCTGGGGTCGAGGCGCTCCTGAATTCTGCTCCCACTACTGGGGAGTGGCTGGGTATGGCATGTGGAAGTACCGGCTGCCGGGCGCTGGCAGAATGGGAAGCGTCGCGAGCGTGTCCGGTCAGATTCAAGGCAAAGCCAGGTTACTTAGAGGAGCAAATCTGGTTTCTGTCACCGACTGGCTGTTTGACCTTATGCGGGTCACTTTATTCTTCCTGTCTTGGCTTCATCGATTGAAAACCGAACTAATTGAATCTATTCCAAAATACTGTACGCTTCAGTGACTGTTGGCTGGGCATGACTGTCCCTAGGGGTATATGTGGTGGTGGTCACTTTGGGAACCGGAACACCCGCGCTCTCCTTGCCATGCCAGTTTCTCACTCATGGGGGTGCCCAAGGCCCTGCTCCACACAACAGTGCTACTAGTTGTTGACTCTGATGATGACTGTCATTGTAAGAGGGAGTTCATGAAAGAGGTCTGTGCCCTTAGGAATGTTACCTTTTCTGTGCCTCACGTTTCATTGTCTTTAAAACTGGTATAAAGTTGAGGGACTTAAGTGAAGTTGAAGTTAATGCAGGAGATCAATGCTGCCATGTCCCTGGCGGCAGTGGACTGCTCAAGCAAGCAATAGATCCCCCAACCAAGCTGCACCACCCTGTTTTTATGACTGCAGCAAATATGAGAATAGGAGCACTAACTGAGGTACTTTGCCAGCAACTTGCTACGGAGGACTCTTCCAAGTGGCTGAGATTCACTGACATTCCTAAGGTTATGCAGCATGTCTTCAGGAGTCCCTGAATTGGGGCCTAGTCTTATCTGACCTTCTAGCACTGTTCCCACTATTTGCCCTCAACACACACACATTAGGCACAGTATACTCACTGGAGTCATGGCAATCTCCACCTTAGCTATTCCCTGGGGGAATAAGCAGATAGTAGGTAGGGAAGTAACATTAAATATCTACTGTGTCATAGGTACCTTCCTTATGTTCACAACCCATCTGTAATATAGGACTGTCATTCCATTTAACATTGTGGCAAGAGGCTCCAAGAGCTGGTTGGAGCAACTCCAGGGCTGACACCTCCCAGCAATACCTCCAAGTTATCCCCAGCACCTGGGGTGGTGCCTTTGCTTGTCTCTTTCACAACATAAGATTCCCCGCTACAAATGGGGTCAAAATATTCCCATCAGGTCTCAAATACAGTCAACACAACTGAGGAGGGTTGCATTCCTAGTGTTTTGTGTGGGAACATGAGGGGGCTGAAATGCTCCCATACCTAGTCTACCATTGCCATCTGCCCTCCATCCCACTGTATCTATAATGCCCTGGAAGCAAGAATTTGATCACATCTCCCTCTTCTCACCATGCATGGTACCCTCTGTGCCAGCCCAGGTCTGGTCCCTGGCCCCAACCTATGACTACAGGCAGGTCCCTCCATATAGAATCCGTACTTCTGAGGTTCTGGCACCTGTCCTGCACTGGAGAAAATGCCCAGGTCATGTCTGTACTCATACCCTTCTCATCCCATCTCTAGAACACCTGTGTTACTTGCCTTCCTGGGAATGTTAGGAACCAACCCCAACAGCCCTTGGCTCACAGAAAGAAGTGATGTACAGTGGGGTCTAGCTCAGACTTGGCCTCCACAGCAACCAAGGCCTACCAGGCCCCGGACCAACCACTCCCACCCACCCTCTTCTGCCCCCTTGGTATTTTTCTTATAGTGCTCTACTGTTCCCTTTACCCGGGCTACCCGCCCAACTCCGCCCTGCCTCTGGAGCCTGCTATTTCAGACACGGCCTAGGCTTCAAGCTATTCCTGTGCCTTCTTAGGGGCCCTCAGGTCTCAGAACACCCTAGGTTGGCTGATGGCCCATTGTGTTAGAGAGTACTGGTGGGGTGCAGGGTGTGGTGCTCAGCTTCATTGCCAGCTCCAGCAGATCCCTCCTTAGAGCAGAAGCTGGAGAGCCAGGGTCTTGCTTTTGCTGTGATCCTGTATGGGGCTGCACACTGAGCAAGTGGGTGTTTACCAGTCGATTCTCCAGCCTCTCTGTGGAACAGATCCCTAAAATGCTACTCAGTTCAGTCCCACCCATTGTAAGAAAGCCCATGTGATGGACAGGGGCATGCTGTGCTGCCTGATGGGCAGTTGTGGGTTCAAATCCTGGCCCAGCCATTTTCTAGCTGTGCGACTTGACGCATGCACCTACATATTCCTGAGAATGCACATTGTGACACCTGCTCTCCATATCACTGTGAGGATTAAACAACACAACCTCTGAAAAGCAGAGCCCAGGACCTGGTATGTGGTCAATGAATGCAGTTGTTATTACCGTCAGCATGGTACGGGACACATGGTGAGTGTTCAGTGACGGTAGCCCTTGTGTCTGAGCCAACACTCTGGAGTGTGTGTTCCCCTTTCCTTTGTCAACTCCTGGCTGTCCACAAATGAGGGTCTAAGTCTTCTTTCCCATTCTCATGGCCCCACCCTCTTCTCCAGCTCTGTCTGACCTCTGTAGCCCTTGCTCTAGCCCCACTAAATCTGTCACTCAGCCCCAGTTCCTTATCCCCAGCCTGCATACAATATGTACGGCGCTCAGCTATTCTGTGGGCCTGGAGGATTCCGAGCTGCCATAGAGGCAAGCTCCTATGCTACCTCCTGCATAAAGCATTGCTCACTTACCCACAGACAGCAAGGACTGCTCCCCAGCCTCTTAAGATTCTCTGATCCTAACACAGATGAAAGTACCTATCGTTTGGTAATTTGGCCCACTCGTCTGGCAACTCCAACAGGTAGGGAACCTGACTGTCTCTGTGTTCCCACTGTCTACTCAGCAAAGTCCAGCCCATGGCATGCATAAGCAAATGCCAGTCCCAGCCTGCTGCCCACCCGTCACTTGCTCAGGGCTGGAGGCATTGCATGCATGCGGGACATGCATATCAGTGAGGGCAGCTGAGCAGCAAGGTTTATAGAGAAACCCAGGGCAGCAGCAGAAAGGAAAAATTATCTGGTACTGGGTTGGCCGGCTCAGGGCGCAGTAAGCCTAAGTTGGGGGTCAGTGGCTGTAGCCCCTTCACTCCCCCAAGGGCACAGTGTAGGCGGCATGATGATGTGGGACACCCCAGGAAAGGCAGGGGCAAGGAACTGGGATTCCCTTCAGCAGCCTGGGGCAGCCCTGGTGCTGAAGGCCCCATCAGTATGATCAGGGTAGAGATCTTGGGGATCCCCTTGGGGGTCAGAGTTAGGGAGAGGATCACAGCCCATCCAGTGTGTCCAGCCTGTGTGGCTATGTGCCAAGCAAGTAGAATCCCACATGCAGAGCTCTATCTGGGCTGCAGGAGGGGGACCTCGTGGGCAGTCAGATGAGGCAGGAAGGGTCCCGAAGAGCCTAGTCCAGTGGCCCCTGGAAAATGAGGCGGACACAGCCATGCTCACCAGTGAGCCAAGCCCCGCAAAAGGGACAGGCAGCGTGGAAAGCATGGGTACCATGGGGCAGTGGTGTCTGGGCCCAGTAGCGGGCAGTCTTCTCAGAGCAGACATGGCCACAGGGAGCAAAGGCATGGCTGGGCGGCCCAGGGTCCAGGCAGAGGCCAGCTTCCTGGCCAAGCCATAGAGGCACGTAGGGCCCCACGAGGCGGCACAGTGGACACTCGCGCTCCTGGGGGCCTCGCTCCCGCCGGCAGCCCCAGCCATGGTAGCCGTGGACGTGGCCGCAACGAACGTAGACCCAGGGTTGCTGCTTGTCAGGTGCTGTGCGGCCTCGGGCTGGACTGGGGAAGGCCAGGGTACTAAGGCCCACGGGGCACTGGGGCCGGGCTGCGTTTGCCTCCTGCCGCTGGGCCTCCAGCTGCTTCAGCGTGGGTGCCCGCAGCAGCCCCGCCGGAGTGCGCCACAGCAGTGTGGCCCCACACAGGTCGATGAGCGAGCCGTCTTGCAGCACGTTGGATTCATTTTCCACCTGCCAGAGGCAGCAGAAGGGCCTTAGCCCAAGAGGCCCAGGCCCCCATAAGGCAGCCTCACCCCAGGCAAGCTGCCCATCCATCCCACTGACACTGCCTGCAGAGGGCACCCCAAGAGGCCATGTGGGAGGGCAGGCAGGTGTTCCCCAGCTACATGTTGTCACTCGCTCACAGTAGGACCTGGACTTGAGTGTCCTCATCTGTCAAATCAAGAGGTCTGGATCCAACCAGGGTTTTTCAAAAATTTCCTGAAGCTCTCCCATAATCACAGAGGTAGGGCATACTTCTCATGCAGAATGCTGGATACTTAGCCCAAAGCAGCTGTCCTAGGGCTTGTGGTTAACAGCAAGGACTCTAGCGCCAGAATTCCTGTGCTTGAATTCTGACCTCACTGTTTAATAACTCAGTGTCCCTGGGAGAGCAGCTTGACCTCTCTTAGTCTCCTCAGCCTCAAGGTGGAGTCTACATCTTGGTATTTCAGGTGGGTCTCATGAAGACCATATGAATCAATCAGTGTAAATGCTTGAAATGGTGCCTGGCACATAGTGGATGCTCAACAAATATAATCATAGTTCAAGTACATAGGTTTTAAAAATAATGCTTCCAAAATCTGTAGAGTGAATGCTCTAGAAAGATGGGCTGCTTTCCTCTGAGGTTCTGCACATCCTCAACTGATGTGCTCAGACTCAGGAAGAGCTTTTTGTGGCCCATACTCCCACCTCTCCTTAGGACTCACTCCTAGATCCCACCCTTAGTTCTGTGATTGGAAGAGTGGCTGGCACTGGCAGGACTACTTCAAGGGCACCCTTTCCTGCTACAAGGGTATAATAAAGCTAAACCTGCCCGAACATGCCATACTTGATACAAACTGCCAGTACTCTAGCCCAGTGGTGGCGAATCCATGGCACATGTGCTGCAGCTGGCTGTTTGTATCACTGAAAGCTCTAAAAGGTTCATCATCACTGCTCTAGGATATAAATTGCTCATACATGGACCAAGTGTCACCCTCCTAAGAGAGTATGATTTTTTTTTTTAAATTGTCAGTAGGTTCAAAGCTGCTTGGTACTGCATGGTGCATCGATGTGGCTGTATTTCACATCTGTGGGCCTCCAGTAATGTGTAAGCTGTCCTATGTGGCTAGTTGCATGTGTCTAGAACTCCCTGCGCCTCGGACTTCCTCATTGTTCACTAGGGCTCCCTTGGGCAGGGAGACTGCAGGCCATATCCAGGCTTGAACAGGCATGGGCAGATTGGGAGGGATGAGGGGGGATTAGATAGAGTGGGCCACCTACCAGCTTCCCCCGCTGCTGGGCTGAGCGGCTGTCCCGCAGTGTGTACACGTTCCCGCAGACTGAGATCTCCCGCCAGACACCCGGGGCTGAGTCCTCGGAGAAGCCGCCCGCGGGGTGCATCACCAGGACCCCATTGGTGGTCAGGCCATCCATCAGGCCATCGGGGGTCCGCCATTTGGCTGCCCGCTCCTGGGACCACACGAGGATCAGATCACATCCCTGAGTAGCCCCCAGCAAGTTGTGTGCTAGAGGTGCTTCCCCTCTACCCTCAGTTCAGAGGTGGCCCCAAGAGGGGGCTGCTTAGCCCTGAATGGCATGGTTAGGATAGCTGTGGGCTGGCCCATCACTCCAGGCTGCTGTACCTCCCAGCCTCCCCTTCGGCTCACTCTTTGATGAAGAGCTGGTCCCTGCCTGGGGGCTCACTCACTCCAAGGAAGATGTTGCTGGAGGCATCAAAGCCAGCGGCATAGATGCGGGCAGTATAGGGTGGCCTGCGGTCACACAGGATGCGGCAGGCATAACGAGAAATGGTGCTCTGGGCTGAAGGGCCCTCAGCAGCACTTCCTCCAGGGGACGTATCTGTTACCACAAAGTCGATCATGTTCTCCGTGGAGCGGCCGATCTGCAAGGGAGGGGAGGGCAAGCACTGGGGTTACATGTGTATAGGCGAATCTTATTAGCTTCCACCCCAGATTCAGCAGCTGCTTTCCATACAGGGCTACCAAACAACGAGGCTGTCAGGCCTCAAGGAGAGGCAGCACCATCACAGCTTCTGGCATCTTCTGGGCTCCCAGGTGGGGTCTCTATGTCCAATCATGGTCTGAAACTCCTCATTTTCTATTACCTCTATATACAGTTCTCAGGGGCACCCCACTCAATAAAAACTAGTCATTTTGCTGACAAAACAGTGAAAAGGTAACACACCCGTATAGAACAGCTAAATACTAGCAGCAAATAGTGAATTTTTAGTTAGATATTACTACATGGTAAGCATTTTAGCTGTAATACCTCAGTCAATCTTCCCATTCAGTGGGTGCTATCATGGCCCCATTTATAGATGAGGAAACCAAGGCCCAGACAGCTGGTGTGTCTACTTATGGCCTTTGGGTTGGACTTGCATAGCTGTCAGGGCCACAGTGAGTGAAGACAAATGGTCTTGGGCCACATATAAAATATATAATATCATTAATATATATAAATAACAAAACTTCCTTTATTTTTAAATTTTTTTCATTGTAACACAGGCATGCCCAACCAGCATGCTACAGGTTGGACGTGCCTGATTTCTTGCCCAGTTATCCAGTGATATGCAATAGAGCTGGCATTTGAATCCAGGTATGATGACCCGCATCAGCCCTCCAATCTCTGAAGCCATATGGCCTCCTGCTGGCTGGTCATCTTGAGTTTGAGTCTTGATATGGCCAATGACTTGCTGTGTGATGTGGTCAATGGCCCATGCTGGCACATCCTGCTTCCTCATCTAAAGAGCAGTCCACTGCACTGAGTTCTCTGAAACACCCTTCCCATGGCCTTCAGTCCTGTGGCCTCCCCGTGGTGCTGCAAAGCCCAGAGGCCAGGAGGCTAGTGGAGGGGGATGAGCATACCTGGAACATGTCTGTGTCGCTGTCATGTGTGTACTCCACTATGACCGAGTGGCTCCTGGACAGTGTGTATGAGATACTGTGCTGGCCCCGGTTACTCAGTGCCTAATGGAAAAAACAAAGTCATTTCCCACAGGATAAGTCATGAGATGGGTAAGCTTCTGAGCCAGAAACAAGCTCAGGGCTCAGTGCCCATTCAGCTCCACGATCTGCAGAGGTAACTTAATTGAGTAACGGGTGCTCTACAAAATTAATCTTCCAGTTACCCCAAGAGTGACTTATTGTTCTCATTTTATTTTATTTATTTATTTTGCGGCACCGGGGATTGAACTCACAACCTCGCAGCTGCCAGGGCAGGCGCTTAAGCTACTGAGCCAAACTCCCAGCCCTGGTTTTTTGAGGCAGGGTTGCACTATGTAGCTCAGGCCAGCCTTGCGCTCGCGTTGTAGCCCAAGCCGGCCTCGAACTCACAATGCTCCTCCTACTTCAGCCTCCCGAGTGCTGGGATTAAAGGCATGCGCCACCACGCCCCGCTCTGTTCTCATTTTATAGCTGAGGGAACTACAGGCTAGAGAGAACTGGTGTAACACCACGCAGCTGGAAATGGCAGAAGTTGATTTCTCCTCTAATCCTCTAAAGCCAAAGCTTTCTCCTTGCCACTGCGTTATGACTGTTGCATACTGCTCTTGGAGCTTTAGCTGCCTGTAAAATGACGCTCACCATTTCCATGAATGAATAGGGTCTGGTGGTCAAGGAAATGTTCTGCAAATTATAAAGGACCTTGCACACTGCAAAGGATTTTCCGTCACCATCATTTCTCTGCACAATAGGCAGTGAGGTGATGACACAGTAGGCTTCCCTGCTCCAGTGGGGCTGTGGGCAGGTAGGTCTGGGAAAGCTGAAGACTTTGCTCTGGGACAGCACCCCATCAACTGGGATAAGCAGCTTGCCTTGGACACGAGCGGTGTGGAGATGTGGTGCATAACATCTGGCTTCACTCCGTTGGCATGTGGCCGGCGGCTCAGTGCCAGGCGGCTTCTCCGGCGGCCCTTATCCCCATTTGCCAGACACCCGTTGTAACTACGGATATAGGGGTTAAGAAGAAAGGGTTGCAGGAGGAGAGGGAGAAACAGAAAGTGAGTCCCCGATCAGATTTGGAGAAAACTTCCAACTCTGGGCAGATTCTACCTTGATAAGCAGTAGAAACGCCCAAAGCTAGAAGTCCCTACAATAGCAAATCCATGTATGAGACAATTGACTTTCATTCAATTAATCAGGAGCTTTCTGAATGCCCAGACAGGTGCTGGGTGCTGGGGGCAGTAGAGGTAATACACTACAGATTGGTTCTGTGCCTTCATTGAATGTGGGCCCCCAGCTTCTCAATGAACCCAAGTACTACCTGTCATGACCCAGAAGGGCAGAAGGCTGGCCCTTGGATCAGATTTCTAAGAAAGGAAACACACATATTCGGCCTTGAAGAACTGTAAAGGATTCATCTGTATCAAACTATCACTTATCATACCACTGCTAGAAAACAAAATGAAAGAAAAAAATAGACCCGCAATGCCACTGCCTCCATTATCTCCATACATATCCACCTTCCTTTGGAGCTCTTATCCAGAGGGAATGAGCATGAGAGACAAATATGGGGTGAGTCATAGCCTTGATTGCTGCTATCTACCACTGCCTCTGTGTTCCTGGTCCTTCATATTATTAATTATCTAATGGAATCTGCAATGTCCTGCCAGGCAAGTGTCTTTCTTCCCATTTTACAACTGAGATAAATCGAGGCTCAGGAAGGTAAAATGACTTGCCTCGTGGTTGCAAAGTGAAAAAGATTTGAACTCAGGTCTCCCTGACTCCAGACTTGAAGAAGCTGGTAGAGGTGGAGGGCTCATTTTGAGCCAAGGCCCCATGGCTGGCAGAATGTGGTGAGATTGGGGAATGCTGAGCTGAGTGGAAAAGTGCAACAGGGGAAGATGAAGTTGGTGGGAAGGAGCTGAACAACAGGCTAACAACATTATTCTGTAAACAGTGGGGTGGTGCAGAAGGTTTTGAAGCAGAAAGTGATAGGATAAATAAATACAAATACAGACAAGGATCACTTAAATCAGTCTCCCTGGTGAGTTTGTTAAAATCTCAATTCTCTAGCCCCACCTGCGTAGATTCTGACTCTGCAGGTTTGGGGTGTCTGCTGATGTTGATGTGTCTTTAGTGCACTCTCCCAGTGGTTCTGACACACAGCCTGAGAGGGGTATCTCTGTCCTGCGCAGGACAGACAACTGTCAAGAGGGCTCATATGCTTAGGTCTGCAGTGCCCTCTGCCCATTCCCCCCACCCCATCAATGTCTTTGCCCTTAGCTGGAAAGCTGGCCCCTCCTTTGGGACATTAAGCGCTGCTTTGACAGTGCAGTCACCCCAGATGGGCATTGCTTTTGCCTTTTGAACGCTACTCATGTATTGAGAGGAGGTGTCCTAGGCTCAGGACTCAGATGTACCTGAATTAAATCTTGACTCATTCATCCCATGCCCTCCAGGGCTCATTTCTTGGGATCTACCTCACAGGTTCATTTTGAGGAGATAAAACATTTAAAAATTTTAAGCTGGGCATGGTGGCGCATGCCTTTAATCCCCACACTCGGAGGTTGAGGTAGGAGGAGCGTTGTGAGTTCAAGGCCGGCTTGGGCTACAAGGTGAGCACAAGGCCAGCTTGAGCTACACAGTGCGACCCTGCCTCAAAAAACCAGGGCTGGGAGTTTGGCTCAGTGACTTAAGCGCCTGTCTGCCAGGTGCAAGGTTGTGAGTTCAATCCCTGGTGCCGCAAAAAAAAAAAAAAAAACTAAGGCTGGGAGTTTGACTCAGTGGCTTAAGGGCCTGTCTGGCAAATGCAAGGTTGTGAGTCTGATCCCCGGTGCCACCAAATAAATAAATAAATAAAATAAATAAATAAATAAAATAAAATAAAATAAAATAATTTAACAGTGCTTGGACTGGAGATGTGGCTCAGTGGTAGAGTGCTTGCCTAGCATGCACAACACTCTGGGTTCTACCCCCAGTCCCACAAAGATAAATAAATAATAAAAATGCTTGGTACAGAGTTTGCCATAGTTACGGCAAGCGCCTGATAAATGTGAGGTATCATTTTTTTTTAAAAGCACACGGCATGTTGCAGTCAACAAACAGTAATAATTATTATTCCTTAATAATCATAATCATGACATTATAGCCTATCAAGTCATTCATTTAAGACTGAAAATAGAAAGGCCAAAAGGAGACACAGATGGGGTGATAAAGAAGAGGGAAATGGGCCTAGGGGAAAAGCTGCCTGAAAGGTGCAGGGATAACATCAGGTGAAGACCAGCAAAGGAATGAGGTCTGCCTAGCTCCCAATTCCCATCGCTTCCTCGCTCCTGGTTTCAGTTTTCCCATTAGCAGCATGAGGGTGAGCCGTGGCTTAGTGACAGTACACTAGACCTGGATCCAAATCCCAGCCCTGCCACTTACCAGCTGTGTGCCCTCGGACCAGTCACTTCCCCTCTCTGAGCCTCGGTTTCCTCACCTCCTTCCTCACAGCATCTTTGTGAAGATTGAAATGAAATAATGTCCATGAAAGGGCTTGGCACACGCCTGCCTCCCAGAACACTTGATATGCGCTGGGTGCTGTCTTATGTGCTTTACAGCAATTACCTCATTCCTTCCTTCTAACAACCCTCTGAGGTAGGGATTATTATCATCCCCGTTTAGAAAAGGGGGAATCCAAGACCTAGGGTAGTTTGGCAACTTGCAGAGGCAGGATTGTAACCAAGCAGTTTGGCTGCAAAACCAGAGTTCTTCGCCCCACACTACACACACAAACACACACACACAGGTGCTTTACAAAAGACAACTGGTGTTACCTTTTTCTCATCATCTGATCAAGAAATTTATAAGAAACGGGAAAATAAAATAATCCTTATGAATCAGAGTGGGTTTGGTCAGTTGTGGTCTTTCAGCTGGGAAGATGAGGGACAAACAGCTAGGGCCCTCCTTTCAGCTGCCCCATGGGTGTCTGATGCCCAGCCCTCCTAGACAGGGAGGCTCACCCCAGGACGATGAGTTCGCCGTACTTGATGGGCTCCTCACCCGGCTGTGCACCTTCACTGGGAGAAGAAAGGTGGCAAGAGCCCTTGTTCCCGGTGTGCTGGAGGTCTGAGGTTCGGGGGGACCCCACTTCAGGGTTTCCCTCCAGCACCATTCTAGGAAGAGCAACAGAGGAGAAAAGAACTTTGCAAACCTCCCCACCCCATCACAATCCTAGTACCTGCCTAAGTTGGAAGTAGCTTTTCATCAGCTCTTGTGGTAACTGTTCACCTCTGCCACCCCTAAACTGTCTCCCAAACTGTGATACTAGGAAAGGGAAGAGTGTGGGATGCAACACAGAAGGAGGTATGGCAGAGTCAGAGGATCAGGACGTTTGGTGGGGCCAGAGGAATGGACTGACGTGGGAGTGGCCAGAGGCTCCTTTCTCTCCAAGACCCCAGTCTGGGATGTACTAGGAACACGAGCAATCTAGGAGTTGGGGGCCCTTAACCCTAAGCTGAGACTCCGTTCCTGGTTTAAGCTCTGAGTTACACTCAGTCAGGTTCTTGGGCTCCATCTATCCACTGTAATCTTTCTGCCCCTTGGCAGGTGTAGGCCTCTGTTTCTCAGTGACTCTCTGTCCTCCCAGCACTGTCCTCTTTCCCCGTCTCTTTCCACCCTCCTCCCTTCCTGCGCCTCCTTGCCTACCATCATTTCGACATCCACCTGCCTCAGTCTCCCCATCAAGGCCTCACCCTGCGGGCTCACACGTGGGCCCATCCTCGCCCTCCCACCCGCAGGTATCTGTCTGCGGGCCCCAGGATGCCCGGGTCCCCTGAGGCCTGTGGGGAGCGGCGCTCGCCCTCAGGTTCAGGCTGCAGCAGAGCCAGTCTCCCGCAGGCAGCCTGTTTGGAAAACATCCCGAGGCCCAATGGACTGCGCCTGGCAGGCCTGCGCCCCGCGCCCCGGGCGGCCAGGAGAACGGCCCAGGGCATACGCAGATACACACAGACGCGCGCGCACGCACACAGCCCCGCACGCCCCAAGCCCGCGAGCAGTGCCGGGTCCGGCGCAGAGCCCACCTCGGGCCCGCGGCCGCAGGGACGCTCACACGCGAACAGTCACAGGCGCCGGCCTCGGACCCACTCCCCGCGCCACCCCCAGACACGCAAACACGCCCCCAGCGCCCGCCCGGCGCAGCCCCCGCCCCTGCGCCCCGGCGGCCTCACCTGGCCCCGCTCCGCGCCCCGCTTGGCGCTGCTCCTTCCCCGCCTCGCCCCTGCTCAGTCCCGGGGCCGTTGCGGCGGGATGGGCCCGGCCCGCGGCGGCTCCGCGCTGCCTCGTCACAGGGACACCGGGGCGGGTAGGGAGAGGGATGAATGCTAACCGCCACGCTCCTCCCACTGTCCCAATGCCCCGCCCTGTTGGCTCCGCCCCCACGGGAGCGATGCCTCACCTTGGCTCCGCCCCTTGCGGTTTAGCCCTGTTGGTGTAGCAACGCCCCTCTCGGGAGGCCACGCCCTTCAGGGCTACGCCCCCGGGTAGGGGAAGCCCGCCCACCACTCTGTCTTCGCGACTCTCCTCTCCAGGCTGGTTCAGGGCTTCCCTCGTGGTCTCCAAGATCCCTCACGGATTCCTCCGTCTCCGCTCCGATTTATGGGGATTCCCAGAGACCCTGACCCTCCCTCCTTACAGTAGGCGAAGGCCCTCACCCTGGACCGGAGTCCCCTTCCCCCAGCCTTAGGCCGGGGGACTCCCCACCTCCTGTCCGGAAACTCAGCCTCCCTAATGGGAAAGTTGCGGAATTAGAGACGGAAAGGAGGGAAATTCTGTAGGGAGCAAAGTAGGGTGTGAGCGTCAGTGGCGGCAGCCTAGGAATTTGGCTGCAGTTGGCCAGAGTGGCCGATCTATCTTCCAGCCCGGGTGGGCTACTTTCTCCCTAGGTGGCCTCCAGAGAAACCCACCATGTCCCCTCTCCTCCTGCCACCACGCACACACTGCCCATGGTGACATAAAAGGTAAAGAGACCTTTGGGGGTGGATAACCCCTCTGAGTATGAAGCAGGGATCTTGTGTGGCCGTCTATAATTACATCCTCTAATCCCTGGGAGCAAGCATGATAATCGTCCATTTTTACAGAGGAGGAAACAGTTACAAAAACGACTTTGCTTATAGTTATTTTAGTAAATATTAGATCTGAGTTACCCAGGCTGGGCTTGAATTTGTGATCCTCGTGCTTCAGCCTCCCGGAGTGCTTGAATTGCAGGCATACACCATCATTCTTGACTCCATTTACTCATCTTCGAGGTGTGTGTTTTATGAGGAAATCAAGGAAGGCTGCACAGAGGAGGTGGTCTGTGACTTTCATCATCAGGTATTAGTGGGAGTTTGCTAGCATATTCCTGAGGGGGAGCATCTGCCAATCTCTGTTTCTCCCAGCTCCTTCTGTGTCAATCTCCCAGCCTCCAGGGCCCTACCACATTCACTCCAGCTAATTCCACTAGAAGTAGGGGAAGACACCAACTGCTTGGCCCACTGTTATGGAGCCCCAGCAGCGTGATGACACAAGAAAGCAGCCATCTGCACACGTTTTAGGGACAAAGACACTTACTGGTCAACGAAAAATTCCCTGAGAAAGCCACCATGCAGCAGGCCAGACAGCTGGGCTGCTGGCAGCAATGCAAACAAATCCTACACTGAGCACCTACTGTGTGCACTGGACAGTCTTGTTCCTTTTTTTTTTTTTTTTTTTTTTGCGGCACCAGGGATCAAACTCACAACCTTGCACCTGCCAGGGCAGGCGCTTAAGCCACTGAGCCAAACTTCCAGCCCTGGTTTTTTGAGGCAGGGTCGCACTATGTAGCTCAGGCTGATCTTGGGCTCATGTTGTAGCCCAAGCCAGCCTCGAACTCACAACGCTCCGCCTACCTCAGCCTCCCAGAGTGCTGGGATTAAAGGCGTGCGCCACCACGCCCAGCTTTGTTCCCTTTTGGAACCCCAGCTTCCAGCACATCCTCCCATTGCAGGCCCTCAGTGACCATGTACTGAATAACTATTATAATCCCCAGTTTACAGATGAAAAAACTGAGGCCCAGTGAAGGGGGGAAACTTGCCCAGGCCACACAGCCAAGTAAGTGTGGGGTTGATGATGAAATTCCCCATTCCTACCACTTGTCAGCAGAGGGCAGTAAGGACAGCCTGAGATAGTCTTCCAAGATAGGAGACAGGCACAAAGGTTTCTCCAGGGGTAGGGTACTGGGACTGCAGCTGCATGGGAGGGGCTCAAGTACATCTGACTCCGGCATAGTCCAGGTAAAGGAGAGGAAGGCAGGGTTGGGACATAACCAAAAGCCACAGATGCCCAAGTTGTAGCCTTGGCTTCTGGTTCTAAATCGAGCTCCCTCCACACCAAGAACTCCAGCTTCTTAATCTCTCTAAGCCTGTTTTCTAACAATGGTACCTACCTGCGGTGGGGCACAATTTTGCAATATTTTTCTGAAATCTCTTCATTAAGTCCCACCTTTCTCTGTCTTCAATCCAGATCTGCCCCTATTGCTTCAAAGAAAGGGACAAAGAAAGGAGTAAGACACAAACTGTACTTTTTCAGTTTCTTAAATTCCTGGGTTCAAGTGCCTGAAGGTGAGAAGAATCTTTGTTTATCTAGTTGAGAAAGGATGTTGAAAAACAACAAAAATCAACAGGCACAAACTCTGGGTTGGGCGATTTTGAAGGGTCAGTGGGGCCAGGTGCTGGGTTGTATCCTTGAGGCTTTGCGGGAGGTAGAAGGGTGGGCTTGGGAAAAGATGGAATGGAACCCTCAGGTAGACTTGGGGATTCAGAGTGCGGGAGACCTGGCCTCACTTTTCAGGCTCTAGCTTCAGTCAAAAGCCCCAGGGGCACACGATAACAATGTGTGGAATTTTTGCTGCAGCCACCAGTTAGTCCATGGAGTCTTGGATGTGTGAGTGGCATGGAAAAGTCATAGAATTTCTGTGTCTAAAAATGTAGCCCAGTGCGTGACTGTAATCTCAACAGTATGAGAAGCTGTGGCAGAAGGATTGCAAGTTCAAGCCCAGTCTGGGCAAATTAACAAGACCCTGTCTTGAAATTTTAAAAATAAATAAAGATAAAGAATGGAATGGGTATGTAGCTTAGTGTGAAGATCCTGAATTAAATCTCCGGTACTAGATGGAAAAAAAAAAAAAAGTGACAAAGTGGATGGGTCCTAAAGGAATCTCACAGCTGACAGAAGGGAGGCTCAAATAACCTAGATAGATTGACAATCCGAGGCTAGCAATAGGCGGGTATCTCAATAGTGGCTAGCAAGGAGGAGAGGCAGAGTCTTGTGGCACGGATCGATGCACCTGTCTCCTTCCAGTGCCGTGATGCGAGGGAAGTGTCCAGCGATCACAGAGGCCATTTCAAAGAGAAGCAAAAGAAAGAGGGTGGAAGACTCAGGAGTACTGAGTTTAAACCTGAAATGACAGAGAAAAGTTGAAACTTACTAGACTGCACTAGTCCCAACAAGTAAGTGAGGACTGAAAGAAAGACAACATTTAGTTTTAGAACAGGCCCGAGTTAGGTGGGGCGTTTGGAAGGTGATTGGATCATGGGGGAGGTACACCACTCGTCTCTGGATTCATTCATTGATGAGGCCATAACTGAATGTGCTGTTAGGAGGTGAGGCCTGCTTGGAGGAGGTGGGTCACAGAGGGTGTGACCTGGGCAGGTATATTCTTGTTCCAGCCTCCTTCCTTCTTCTCTCTCTCTCTTTCTTTGCTTCCTGGTCCCCATGAGTTGAGCAGCTTCCTTCTACTATGCCATTTCTGCCTTCGAGCCAGCTGACTGTAGGTTGAACTCTTGGAAGCCAGGAGCCAAAATAAACTTCTCCTCCTTAAACTGTGGTTTGAAATATTTTGTCCCAGTAAAAGGAAAGTGGCTGGACATGCTGTTGGAATAGGTAGACCTTGGCCTAGCTGAAAGGTCATGATGGAGTGGGCTGCTGAGGCTGTGTAGGCCATGAGTCAGGATGAGGGAGCTGGGCTTGCTGAGGAAGCCAGAGAGGGTGGACAGGGTGGCAGGCCAGGTGCACAGAGAGCAGAAAACACTGTGAGAGGGCCCAGCAGGGTCTCTAGAGCTTCAAACCCTAATGGCTTTCTGGCTGTTTCATTTCTTTATCCTTTCATCAATAATGATATTAAATACTGCTTTGGTGCATCCTGATGAATGGACTTCTCCCTAATCCTCACAGATGCACCCCCAAGAATCATGTGTCTCTCTGAATCTAGCCAAATGGAATATGTGTGCTACCCTGAACCAAGCTGGGTCAGTCACCTTCTGTCTGCTGGGAATTTGCAAACAAACAAGGTATGACATCATTTTGGGAATCACACAGGCTCATGCAACAGTCTTCTTTCTTGGGCATAAGCATTTTACATTGACATCATGACCTGATATACACACCTGAATGTAAACACAAGGAAACAGGTTTCACAAGATAGTTTCCATCTTTTTTTTTTTTTTTTTTTTTTTTTTGCGTCACCGGGGATCAAATTCACAACCTTGTGCCTCCCAGGCAGGTGCTTAGGCCACTGAGCTAAACCCTCGGCCCTATTTTTTGAGACAGGGTCTCACTACGCAGTTCAGGCTGGCCTTGAACTCACTTTGTAGCTGGTCTCGAACTCACAATGATCCTCCTGCCTCAGCCTCCTGAGTGTTGGGATTAAAGGCATGCACCACCAGGCCCAGCTTGTGTTGTTGTTTTAACATTTAGTTCTTCGATCTATTTTGATTTTAGATAGTACTTGGTGAGAGATATGGGTCTAGATTCAATCTTTTACATATGAATAGCCTATTTTTGCAGCACCATTCACTAAAGAAGCTATCTTTCCTTCAGTGTATGGGTTTTTTTGTTTGTTTGTTTGTATGTTTGTTTTGAGACAAGGTGTCATTCTGTATTATATAGGCTGGACTTGAACTCACTATGTAATCCAGCCTGGCCTCAAACTCACAGTGATCCTCCTACCTCAGTCTCCCAAATGCTGGGATTACAGGTGTGTGCCACCACATGTACACCACCATGCCTGGCTTGGTGTAGACTTTTGGCCCCTTCTCAAAGATCAGTTAGTTTAAAGTGCTCAGGATTGTTTCTGCATCCTTTACTCTTTTCTGTTAATCCTTGTATCTGTTTTTGTGTCAGTACCATGCTGTTTTTATTACTGTAGCTTTGTAATATAACTTCGAGTCCAAAATTGTGATGTATTCTGTCTTGCCCTTGTTACCCAGGATTGCTTTTGGTATTCTGGGTCTCTCATGTTTCCATATAAGTTTTAGTATCATTTTCTCCAGTTCTGGGAAGAATACTATTGATATTTTGATGGAGATTATGTTACATCTGTGTATCAGTTTTGGAAGTATGGCTATTTTGCCTATATTTGTTCTATTCAAGAACAATGGACATCTTTCCATTTTCTGATGTTCTCTTTGATACTTGTTTTTCCCCACAAAGTACCTCATTTTCATTGTAGGCTTCCTTGGGTTAATTCCTAAGTATTTAATTTTTCTTTTTTAAAAATATTTATTTATTTATTTATTGGCACTAGGAATTGAACTCAGCACCTTGTGCTTGCCAGGAAGACACTTATGCTGCTGAGCTATATCCCTGGCTTAATTTTTCTTGATGATATTGTGAATGTACTTCTTAAAGACTTCTTTCACAGGGAGTTCATTATGGGTGTACAGGAATACTATTGATTTTAGTGTGTTCATTTTGTATCTTGCTACATTGCTGAATTTAGTTATTAATTCCAGAAATCTTGTGGAGTTTTCTAGGGGAGAGTCTTCCATGTGGAGGATCACATCGTCTGGAAATAATGATAATTTGATTTCTTCCTTTCCTATACATATCCCTTTTATTTACTTTCCTGTCTAATTCTCTTGCTAATATTTTTAGTACTATGTTGAACAAGCATTGTGGTAGTAGAAATCCTTGTCTTGTTCCTGATTTTACATGAAAAGTTTTCAGTTTTTCCCCATTTAATATGATATTGGCAGGTTTGTCATAAATGATTTTTATCAGATTGAAATAAGGTCTTTCTATACCTATTTTCTTCAGGATTTTTATCATGAAAGGAGGTTAGATTTTGTTGAAAAGCTTTTTCTGCAACTATTGAGATGATCATGTTATTTGGGGGGTTACCAGGAATCAAGCTCAGGACCTCATGTTTGTCAGGTAGGCACTGTACCACTGAGCTAAATCTCTGGCCCCAATCATGTGATTTTTGTCCTTGCTTCTGTATATGTGATATATTACATTTATATGTTTTGCATATGTTGAACTATTCTTGCATCTCTGGGATGAAGCCTACTTGGTTATGATGTTTGATGTTTTTGATGTTTTGTATTCTGTTTGCCAATATCTTGTTGTGAATTTTTGGATCTAGACTCATTAAAAAATTGGTCTATAATTGTCTTTTCTGGACTTTGTTGGATCCTTGTCTGGCTTTGGAATCAGGGTAATAGTAGTTTCCAGCACTGACTTTGGGGGTACTCCTTCCGTTTCAATTTCCTTAACGAACTTGAGGAGTACCCGTGTTAAATCTTCCCTGAGGTTTTTGTAGAATTCAGCTGTGAACCCATCCAAACCTGGGCTTTTTTTTTGTTGTTGTTGTTGATGATAGACTTTTAATTGCTGTTGGAATTTCATTGCCCATTATTGGATTATTCAGGGTGTTTACATCTCTTTGGTTCAGTTTTGGTAATTTGTATATATTTAGGAATATATTCATTTCTTCTGACCGTTAGGCAATCTCAATCTTGGTATATGAGAAAGAACAACCAGTTACAACAATTATAACACTTTGGCTAAAGTGGTATAATCAGCAATAACAATAGCATCAAACACAGCCTAGAAAATGACAAACTGAGGTAACTATTAATTTGCCACCTTTGCCAGGCGTGGTGGCGCACGCCTTTAATCCCAGCACTCGGGAGGCTGAGGTAGGAGGAGTGTTGTGAGTTTGAGGCCGGCATGGGCTACAACACGAGCACAAGGCCAGCCTGAGCTACGCAGTGCAACCCTGCCTCAAAAAACCAGGGCCAGGAGTTTGGCTCAGTGACTTAAGCACCTGTCTGCCAGGCATGAGGTTATGAGTTCAATCCCCGGTGCCGCAAAAAAAAAAAAAAAAAAAAAAAAAATTTGCCACCTTTAACCATAAGAACTACGTTTGTGGTTATATAACAAAATCTAAAATGAACTAGAAAATTGTATGCAGTAAGTAAGCCCTCAATATTTCCTGAAAAAAAAAAAAACTAGGACTAAGGGTTCCATTTGACTCAACTATTCCTCTTCTTGGTATTTTCCCAAAAGAATGAAAAGTATCACACCACTGTGATACATACACATCCATGTTTATAGCAGCACAGTTTGTAATACCCATATTTTGGAAATGACCCAAATGCCCAGCGACTGGTGAATGGATAAAGAAGATGCGGGGTTTTTTTTTTTTTTGATACAGTGGAGTACTATTCTGTCATAAAGAAGGATAAATTTGAGACATTTCTAGGTAAATGGGTGTACCTTGAGACCATTCTCTTAAGTGAAATAAATCAGACACGCATAAATACTGCATTGTTTCTCTGGTGTGAGCAATCAAATGCACAAATAAGGACCAAAATGTATAATAGGCATTGTGAAATAGGAAGAAAATTTTCAAATGGGATGGGGAACAAGAGAGAAGGAGGGGAAAGGAAAGAACAAAAAAGTAAAAAAAAAAGTGAGAAAAGAAGGAAAAAATAGAAACAAAGCTTTTATTAATGGAGAGGGGAGGAAGAGTTGAAGAAAGGGTAGGGAAATGAGGGAAAAAAAGAAACAAGTTGTATCATGTACAGGTACAAATTTTTTTATGATGAATGTGATCATTATGTAGATCTAAAATGTACAAATAAAATCTGATTGGAGAAAAAAATAAGCCCTCAATGCAGTGATTTTACCCTCAGAGGAGAAGATTTAAAAGGGACTGGGGGAAAAAAATAGAGAAACAGAAAATAGGAAGAGATTAGAAGCAAGACTGGAGAACAAAGGAAGATCCCACAAGCTGGAAAACTGGTGAAGAAGACAGGAGGGAAAGAGAGAAGAAAGAAATAAAAACAAGAAGAGAACAACAACAATAACAAAACTAGAAACCATGTTCACAGTCATATAAAAACAAGAAAAAAAGATAGAAAACAGAACAAAACAAATCACAAGAGAGAAAGAAAGTAAGAAAAGAAGGAATGAACTTCAAGGTGAGTCTCTGCTGTTACCCTGAGTTGCTCTGAGTTCCAAGCTCAGTTGGCCCCTCTACGAGATGGTTACCAGCCAGTCGCCCTCTCCTGGTGGACATCTTAACCCAGATAACTCACTAGCCAGTGTAGTGTGCTGTATCCACTGCTCCGTTCCATTGGTGTGCTTTCTGTGGAGACGTCTGGGCTCGTCAGTATTGACTGTGGGTCTGCAGGTTCTAGTCACCCCTCCCACGCAGTGAGTATTCATTTCTTCTGAATTCTCCAATTTATTACTTACAGATCTGCAAAGTAATTGTTAATGATCTTTTTTTTTTTTTAATTTCGGCAGTGTCTGTCGTGATTTCATCCTTTTCCTTTCTAATTGCATTGATTTAGGTAGGTCTTTTCTCTCCTTTTTTGTTAGGTTGGATAAGATTATGTCTATTTGGTTTATTCTTTTGTAGAATCAACTCTTTAATTCATTGATGTTTTGTTTTTTATTTTTTAAATCTCAATTTCATTGATTTCTGTTCTGATCTTTATAATTTCCTTCCTTGTATTAGCTTTGGATTTGGATTGTTCTTATTTTCCTAGAACTTTGAGGCGCATTATTAGGTTATAAAAATTGGCTTGCTCTGTTTTTGTGATAAGGGCATTCACAGCTATAAATTTCCCTCTGAGGGCTGTTTTCATCATGTCCCATGAGTTCTGGCATGTTGTAGTGGTATACTGTTTAATTCAAGAACCTGTCTGTGACACACTATTTTAAGAGTGCATTATTTAGTTTACATGCATTTGCATAACATCTGTGTTTTCTTTTGTCACTGATTTCTAGTTTCACTGTGGTGTGATCTGATAATATGCAAGGTTCAGTTCTTTTGCATTTGCTTAAGCCTGCTTTATTGGCAAGTAAGTGGTCTATTTTGGAGACAGTTCCACGTGCTGCTGAAAAGAATGTGTGTTCTGTTGTTGGTTAGAACACTGCTCTATTTTTTGTTTGAAGGCTTTGTTCAACTCTGATATTACTTTGTTGAATTTTTTGTCTGATGGATCTATTTGTGATAATTGAGTTTTGAAGTACACCATTATAATTGTTTATGTTTATCTGATCCTTTATATCCAGTAGTATTTGTTTCATGAAGTTGAGTGTGCCATTGCTTGGTGGATATATGTTAATAATTGTTAACTCTTCTTGTTGGATTATTCCCTTACATAATACGTAGTGACTCTCTGCCTCCTTTGGTCACTTTTGGTTTGAAGTCCACTTTATCTGAATATAGCATAGCTACAACCACTTTTGTTCCCATTCCCATTGCATGGAATGTTGTTTTCCATGCTTTGATTTTTAGTTTATGAGTTTCTTTTGGGGTTAAATGTGTTTCTTGTATATGGCATACCTCTTGGTTACTTTTCTGGCATTGCTGAGACAAAATACTTGGTGCCCAAATTAAAGAGGAAAGAGTTTATTTAGTTCACAGTTTATAGAGATTTCAGTCCATAATCAGTCGGTTCCAAAGTAGGGTGACATGACAGAGGGGCAACAGTTCATGATGGTGGTAGACACAAAAGCAACAAGAGCCAAAAAAAAAAGGAGAAGCAAGCTTTTTTTCAGTCCTGATACTGTATACAAGCTACCTGCCCTAGGGTGGGTGTAGCACTCACACCATCTCCATGCCCTTCTCTTGCAAGGCTCAGGGTATTTACAAAGTGAGGCCCCACTCCCCACCCCCTGCTGAGTCACTTAGTTAAATTTCTAAACTTCTGAAGTTGACACAATGAATCAACAACATCTTGGGCTATAGTAACAGGCACCCTAGGGCATGTTCTCCAAATCCTAGGATGTAGAACCTCTGAGTCACTCAGTTAAGCTTCTAAACTACTCATATTGACACAATGTATCAACCATCACAGTGTACCCTTAGATTTTGTTTTTGATCCTTTCTACCAATCTGCAACTTTCGACTTTCAATTGGGGGATTGAGACTATTTATATTGAGTGTTATTATCCAGAGGTATTATCTTAGTTACTTTCTTATTGATGGGACAAAAGGACTCAACACGCACAAATTAAAAGAGGAAAGGTTTGTTTTGGCTCATAGTTTGTAGAGGTTTCAGTCCATAGGTGGCTCCAAGGCAAGGCACCTTGGCAGAGGAGGAGTTCACAGCATGGCGGGCAGAAAGCAGCAAGCACTCAAGGCAGGAGGGATATATATATTTCCAGGCTACACCCGCAGTGACCACCTCCTCCCACCAGAGTTCACCCCACAGGATCACATCCAGTTATAAACTCACCAGTAGACTAATCCAGCATCACACATCCTTCATCCAGTACCACATACTCATGATCCAATCACCTCCCAATGTTGTGGAAAAATTCCCAAGCCAAGCCAAAGTGAAAGGAAGACTCTTTGCACTGAGGAGATAAGAAGGCAGGATTAGCTGGACGTGGTGGCGCACGCCTTTAATCCCAGCACTCGGGAGGCTGAGGCAGGTGGAGCGTTGTGAGTTCGAGGCCAGCTTGGGCTACAACGCAAGCGCAAGGCCGGCCTGAGCTACCTAGTGCGACCCTGCCTCAAAAAAACCAGGGCCGGGAGTTTGGCTCAGTGGCTCAAGCGCCTGTCTGGCAGGTGCGAGGTTGTGAGTTCAATCCCCGGTGCTGCAAAAAAAAAAAAAAAAAAAAGAAGGCAGGATTTAATCTTTATGCCAGCCCGCTGTTGTGGAATAGTTCCTCAAAGGCAACAGCACTGAATTCACAGAGAGCTTGGTTTATATGGAGTTTAGAAGTAGGAGGTACAAAGCAAATGACAAAACATTACATAATTGGTTACATGCATTGAGTCATATGTTGACAGGCAGGCTAGTCTTGAACCGATTTGTTGAAACAAAGGAATTGTTTATCATAATATAGAAACACTCCGGGAACAAGGGGAGGGGGCCTTCTCAGGGGGAGCATAGTTAAGGGTGTCCTTGAATTAGCCCAGGGTGCCTTAAGGTATAGATAATTACTCCAACTCAGTGCAAATCAGAGGTATGCAGACACCATCAAGGTCAATTGAATTGAGCAGAAACAGCAGAACAGAAACTTTGTCAGAGACTTCTACTTGATCATGAAATACCTGTAAGTTTGCTATTTTACAAATTGTTCTTACATTATAATTGTGCCCCAACACCAAAAGTCCCACCTATGAGTACATGAGGCTTCAGGGGGATATCTAAATTAAGCCATAACAGATACTGACTTATTTTTGTCACTGTCTTATTTTCCTGTTGCTAGTTACCTATGTTCCCCTTCTACTTAATTGCTCAACCTACCTGCGATATTCATTCTATTATACCTTTTGTCATTGTTAGCTTCATTGTCTCTTTCTAGGATATACTTGAAAAATTTTTGGAGTGCTGGTTTGGCGTTATGAATTTCTTTAGGTGCTCTTTATTATGGAACATATTCCATCACATTTTAAAGATAGTTTGCAGAATATATCATCCTTGGTTATAAATTTTTCTTTTAGGGCTAGAAACACTTAACTTCAAGCTCTCCTGGACTTTAAGATTTGTGTTAAGAAGTCTACTATAGCCGGGCGTGGTGGCGCACGCCTTTAATCCCAACACTCGGGAGGCTGAGGTAGGCGGAGCGTTGTGAGTTCGAGGCCGGCTTGGGCTACAACGCGAGCACAAGGCCAGCCTGAGCTACATAGTGCGACCCTGCCTCAAAAAACAAGGGCCGGGAGTTTGGCTCAGTGCCTTAAGCACCTGCCCTGGCAAGCGCGAGGTTGTGAGTTCAATAAAAAAAAAAAAAGTCTACTATAATTCTAATGGATTTGCTTTTTAAGTGATTTGTTGCTTTTCTCTAACTTCTTTTAAGATTCAGTTCTTATACTGGACTTCTGGGATTTTGATTATGGTGTGCTTTGGAGAAATTCTTTTCTGATTGTGGCTATTTGCTGTTCTATGTACTTCATTTATTGGTATGTTAATATCCCCCCTTATTTGGAAAGTTTTCTGCTATCATCTCAGTAAACAGGTTTTTTAAATGCCATTTGTGCTGTCTTCTGATTTTTTACTAATCCTGGTTAATCTTTGGTTAGTCTTCTTTGTGTCATCTAAGAACTGTTGGATCAATTTTCCATGTTCTCTTGTTTTTAAGGTATTTCTCATTAACTGGTCACCAGCAACAGCCCTGTCTTCTAGTTCTGATACTCTGTCCTCATAGTGTTCCCCTCTACTGCTCTTACATTTGATAGAATTTTAATCTCTGAATTTCTATTTGGAACCTTTTCATGGACTCTAATTCTTTTCTATACTGGCCACTCATGTTTTTGCATAGTTTTGTTTAGCTCTGCTAGCTTTTTATTAGGGTCTTCTGTAGACTTGCTGATCATTTTATTAGGTCCATCATCTGTTTACTTGTATTTTCTTGTATTGGTCTGTTTTGTTATTTCTTCTGTTATCCTTTTGAATAATTCAGCTGTGT
Source organism: Dasyprocta punctata (assembly GCA_004363535.1). Classification (NCBI taxonomy): domain Eukaryota; kingdom Metazoa; phylum Chordata; class Mammalia; order Rodentia; family Dasyproctidae; genus Dasyprocta; species Dasyprocta punctata. The sequence goes on along the minus strand of RJWM01007161.1, from coordinate 40,278 downwards.
GGCTTTTTCTTTACTTCTCTTTGATGCCTATGGATCACCTTTGGGGGAGCTGGAAGTTTTGGGAGGCATTTTTCTGCCTTGTCTCCGTGTGTGTGTGTGTGTGTGTGTGTGTTGAGGCTTGTTGATTATGGCAGCAAATTTTGTTGCTAGTGTAGAGACTTCTTTAGTTAATGTCTGCTTTTCAGTGGTGTCCTCTGAATATGGCTGAACTTTTGGCATTCGCCTCTGTCCCCAGATCCAACCACCTGCATTGATTTAGGGCAGGATGCAACATACTTTGCTCAGTATCCAGTTCTCTAGGTATGCCACACAGTACTGGTAATGACCCTAAGGCAAACCAGATATTAGCATCCTGAGAAAACCAGTTAGCAACACTATGTCACTTTGGGTATAGTATTAAAGATAAACTAGATACCGATAAACACTAAGAACAAATAATGTATCACACTTAACCATAAAGCAGAGATCTGTAATTATAGTATGAACACTAAGACAAACAAATATTGACTAACTATTAACCTGCAGGAAATATCTACTAAATGGAATAACTTTATCTTAACTAACGGTAGAAGAGTATTCAACTGTAATAGTATTATAGACAGCCAAGTTAGGTACAAATATTTTTTTTTTTTTTTGCGGCACCGGGGATTGAACTCACAACCTCGCGCTTGCCAGGGCAGGCGCTTAAGGCACTGAGCCAAACTCCCGGCCCTGGTTTTTTTGAGGCAGGGTCACACTATGTAGCTCAGGCCGGCCTTGCGCTCGCGTTGTAGCCCAAGCCGGCCTCGAACTCACAATGCTCCGCCTACCTCAGCCTCCCGATAGGTACAAATATTATAGGCAGTCAGACAAGGATAGGTCCTCAGAGGAGTCAGTGTGGAAGATGAGAACATATTACAACTGTGCATGGAGACGCACTCCTTAAAGGCCAGGCCTTAAGACAAAATGAAGTGACTATACCTGCTTCCCCAGAGGTAAACAATGATTGATATTCTAAATAGAAATCAATCTCTGTGTGGGAGACCAAGACCTTGACCCATCCCTTCCAGGAAAGGTCCATGTTCTTTCCATGCATGCTTGCCATGTGACCTACTTCCCCACTGGATCAATATTACCTGAGCCAACTATACTTGTAGTCTTATTGATTAATCATAGTTTTGCCCCACTTTACACCCACCTCATGATTTAGTACTCACTTGGTGCTTTTGCTCTATAAAACTTGCTTTGAGAAGTGGGCACATGGGCAATCCACTTTCTGGGCCCCCTTCTGTCTCTCTTTGGAAAAAGCTATCTTTCCCTCAATAAATATTTCATACCCTTAAATTCTATTGTTCCTTAAAATTCATTTTTCAATTTTGGGAAACATGAACTCAGAATATCCGACATCTAGCAGGTCAGGAGTTATAATATGTTATGGTTTATACATTGTGTCAACTTGAGAAGTCTAGCAGCTTAATTAAGTAACTCAGCAGCTCTACATCCTGGAGTGTAGAGCCCAAGCAGTTACCTGTTCATTGTGTCAATTTGAGAAGGTCAGAAGTTTAACTGAGAGACTCAGCAGGGAGCCAGGGTTCTTACTTTGTAAATATCCTCATCCTGTGCAAAGGAAGGCAAGGAGATTTGTGAATGCTACACCCACCCTGGAGGGAACCGGTGGCCTGTGTACAATATAAGGGAGAAGAGGCTTGCTCCTCCCCCTTGTACTATGGCCCCTTTTTTGCTCTGGCTGCTGCCTTGAAGTGTTGCCTCAGTGCCATGCCACCCTGCCTTGGATCCAGCTGATTATGAACTGAAAACTCCAAAAACTGTAAGCTAAATGAACCTTTACTTCCCTAATTTTGGGTGTCAGGTGTTTTGTCCCAGCAACGAGGGAAAAGTAACCAAGACATAATATTTCACTTACATCATTTGGAGGTCCTATATCATCCCTATATCACTAGTACACAGTATTCAACAGTAATAGCATACAGATAGGTATTTAGAGATTCATAAGGCTTACTAGTCATACTAGTAAAGGTAGAGGTGCTGAGGAACTGGATAATGTAGAAAGTAAAATGTGAAAATCAGTGGAATATGAGAAAGAGGAGAGAGCAGTGAGATAGGAGGTTCTGTTAAGAATAAAAGGAAGCCAGGTATGGTGGTGCATGCCTGTAATCCCAGCACTAGGGAGGCTGATGCAGAAGGATTGCTGCAAGTTTGAGGCCAGCCTGGGATACAAAGTGAATTAAGGCCAGCCTGAACTGCATAGTAAGACTCTGTCTCAGAAAAAGACAAAAAAAAATTAATAGTGTTAGAAAACAGTCACAGACTGAGCGTGGTGGCATGCTAAGTACAAGCTCTACCACTGCGTCGCGTCACACCCACATACCTAATCTGTGTCTTTTGCTGTTAAATGCTGCTCTGAACATCCTGGTAGGTCTGGTGAACAGGTTTACATCCTAAATCATATCCTGTAGGGTTTGTTAATGGCAAACTGGTTTTGTTTGTGTAAAAATGTCTTTAATCCCACATGCCTATAATTGTAGTACTTGAGAGGCTTAGGCAGGAGGATCACCATGAGCCATGAGTTCAAGGTCAACCAGGGCTACAAAGTTCACAGCCATCCTGAACTGCAGAGTAAGACTGTCTTGAAAAGACAAAAAAAGAAAAAATAAAGAAAAAGAAAACAGTCACAGAAAAGAACACATAAGAAAAAGAAGAAAAAAGATAAACACGGAAAATATAGCACATAAATGATATGAAAGCAAAAGAAAAAAATTCAAAGGGGAAGAAAGAAAAGAAACTAAAGAGAAAAAGAAAAGGAGCTGGGTGTGATGGTGCATGCCTGCAATCCCAGCACTCAAGAGGCCTAGGAAGGAGGATTGATGTGAGTTTGAGGCCATCCTGGGCTATCTAGTGAGACCTTGTCTCAAAAAGAGAGAGAGAGAGGGCCAGGGATACAGCTCAGCAGCATAAGCACCTGCCTGGCAAGTGCAACGTTCTGAGTTCGATTTCTAGTAGAGAGAGAGAGAGAGAGAGAGAGAGAGAGGGCTTACCCTCCCACTCATCCCCACAACAATGAAGGAAAAGGAAAAATAATTTAAAATAGAAAAAAGTTCAAAAGATTGAGTCAAAGAAAATATTCCTCCGTGTTTTGAATGAGTGGTTTCTTTCTGGGACCAGCAATCCAGGCAGTCATGATTTTGCCTGCCTAGCTTTAGGAGCTGTGGGTTTTTGTGGTGATCTCCCTGCATCTGAGGCCCCTTTGTCCATTCCCCCTGGGCTGTGGTTACCATCCAAACCAAGGGTGCTCATGTTGGTAGTTGGGAAAGTGATCAACCCTCTGGTCTCTGCTGGATATAGGCCAAGGTGGCGGGCCAAGTGTACTGGTGGATTGAATGCTGGCACTTGCAGGGTGTGGTTACTCTCTCCATGGAGGGCAGAGCCCATGTTCTTCCCTTGACTTTACATTTCTCTAAGGGAATCTATGTTTGGCCCACTCCCCCTCCACAGTGGTCTCCTGTAGTTATCTCTCAGTCGGTCATTTTGGGAGGCTAATACTGGAGTCCCTGAAACTGCTGGCAAGGTTCATACTTTCTTCCTGGGTCTGCTGGCTTTTTGGGTTTATCTTCTCTCCCTGGGTATTGTCCATGTCTGGGATTAGGTCAGTGAGTTAGTCCACACCTCTGCTGTCCTGTGTCAAGGAGAAGCAAAATGTGGAGCCAGTTTGGAGTTGGTGGATAGCTGTGAGATATGACCCTTCTTGCTTGTGTCAGGCACTACTTTTTTTATGAGACAGGATCTCATTATGTAGTTTAGGATGGCCATGAACTCACAGTGATCCTTCTGCCTCAGTCTCCTGGAGTGCTAGGATTACAACCATGTGCCATCACACCCAGCTCAGGTGCTACTTTTAATAGTCAATGCCAGCTGGGCATAGTGGCACAAGTGTGTAATCTCAGCACTCAGGAGACTGAGGCAGGAGGATTGTTATGGAGGTTCAAGGCTTGCTAAGGTTATATAGTTATTCAAGGCTAGCCTGAACTACATAGTAAGACACTGTCAAAAAAAAAAAAAAGAAAGAAAGAAAGGCAGAAAAAGAAAAAAGACTTCAGAGAGTAGAACCATACAGATATTACAGATATTACCTGATTTATGAGGGTTCAGTGCAGGAGGCCAGACAATGAGAATTGAAACCTAGGTGACTTCTCTGTGAGAATAAAGGAGAAAGGTGGCAAGCTGTACTCCTTTGGCATCATGCAATCATGATCACACGTTTCATGTTCTCAGGAAAAGTTAACACAGTTGAGATCCAGTCATTTACCTGGGGATGCACTTTATTTTTTAAAAAATCTACAATAGTTACTATATTGCATATTGTTGTCCTCTAAATAGTTGGTTGGCTTTAGGCTTGCAAAGTGATTTAAAAAATGTAGTTCCTCAATTTTCCCTGAGTCGGGGAACAAACTAGTAAGGCTAGTTCCTACAGTTCAAATTAGAATTTTTCAAGTTTTTTTTATGCTGTAAAGCCATTTGCATTTAGCATAAACTGTAGTTTGGATTTTGAATGTAGGCTTTTTCCTGGGCTGGTGATATGCAGTGTGATTGTTCTTGCAGTGCTGGGCAGTGGGAGCAGCTGCAGTTCCCAGTGAGCCTCATGACTAAAACAACTAATGCTCTACAATGTTGTCTTGCCAGCATTTTTTTTTTGGATGTGAATATTCAAAAAATTACATGAAATTTTCAACAAATTTTTTAAAATAGGTTTTTTTTTTTTTTAGATATCTGCTAATGTAAGTGTTCTGAGCTTATAGGTCAGTAAGTCAAGTTTATGATGTTCATTCAGCTAGGTGTAGTCAATGGATTTTCAATTTATGATATAAACATAAGCCATCCCAGTTGGGCTTTTTTTCTTTCCTCCCATTGATGCCTGCCCCTCATTCCTCTTTCTCCTGGTGCCCCAGCAAATCTTTTTACACTGTACCTCCCTGGGGTCTGCACACCCCCTACTTACAAGCATATTGTCTGGGCTTCTCCATTTTCTTGGGGGAGCGGGAACAAATTCAGTTTTAGCCTAATGCACATCTTTCATTTGCTTTTTTTGTTTCATACAATTCTCCTGTAGATTCAGGGGTGCCTCACTCTCCTTGGGCCTTTCTCCTAACTCAGAGGCTGATGTATCTTGGCTTCCTTTTTTCACTCTTTTTTTTCTGGTGCTGGAGGGGCACTGCAGATTGATCCCAGGGCCTTCTTACTGAGCTACATCCATATCTTTTTTTAAAGACAGGGTCTCAGTCACTGAATTGCCCAAGCTGTGCTCAAACTTGTAGGCCTTCTACCTTAGGCTCCCAGAGTGCAGGGATTACAAGGGTGTGCCAGCGCATCTGGCTAAGTCTCATCTTTTAGTACTGTTACAGTGGCGATTAAATTTCAATTTGAGTTTGGGGGGAACATATTCAAATCACCACAGTGTAACTTAGGACAAGTGACTTACCCTCGCTATGCTTCAACTTCCTCATCTGTAGAGTGGGAATAACACCATCTATGTCTCACAGCATGGTGGTGAGTTTACTGTTCATAAAGACAGACACAGTTCGTGATGCACAGGCACAAATTTTGTCTCCTAAATATCTCCTCAATTGGCCTCCTTCTCTTTCCTGGTCCAGGCCACCATTATCTCTCTACTATCTTCTTTCCTCAGTCTAATGGATCTCCCTTCACCCGTCTTTGTCCTCTTTGAATCCCTCCTAACTACCCAAGCTAGGATGACCTTTTCAAAATGCAAATATGATGTGAATGTTTAACACTCTTCAGTGGCTTCCTCATGAACAGCCCACAGCACCCAGAGCTGGGAGTGGCTTCCTTGTAATATGTAAGAGACACAATTATCAAAACTGTACCTTCATAGACAGCAACTGAAAATCGCACCCCACTTGCCCCAGGCTGCACTTGTGGCTCCTTGCATGCCAACCAACTTTCTGATTCTTTTTTTCAAACATTTACTAAAGGTAGGAAGAGATACAGGCTTTGCACAGTGAGTTTGGGCCAAGCAAAAGTAGGGAAAAATAACTACTGTACACCCTACAGATTGAGAGTGGACTACTGTGAAAGTGTCTCAACTTTCTCATTTGTAAAAGACTACAACAGTGTTTTCTGTATGCCTGTGTAAGGATCGAATGATCTAATGATGCCTTTTTTTTTTTTTTCGCGACACCGGGGATTGAACTCACAGCCTCATGCCTGCCAGACAGACACTTAAGCCACGAAGCCAAACTCTCAGCCCTAGTTTTTTGAGGCACGGTCGCACTATGTAGCTCAGGCCGGCCTTGCACTCACGTTGTAGCCCAAACTGGCCTCGAACTCACAACGTTCCACCTACCTCAGCCTCCCAAGTGCTGGGATTAAAGGCGTGCGCCACCACACCCAGCTCTAATGACGCCTTTAAAGAGCTTTGCACATTCCCCCGGTGTTTAGCAAGTGCTTATTTTGTTGGTTACAGTTAATATATCAAATGTCTTGGCTCATTAAACCTCATAACAGCTCTGGGAAAGTTTTGTCTTCATAGTACAGATAATAAGAGTTCATGTGTCCTACACAGTAATCTTGAAAGGTACTGTGCATTATAATCCCCATTGTACAGAGGAGAACAGAGCATAAATTCACTTGATCAGGTTCACAGCCAGCAAGAGGAGCATCTAGGAAGTTTGTTTTCAGGGCCTATACAGTACTGGTAACTATATTGCTTTTCAACAACAGGAAGGAAACATTGACTCAGAGTAAAGAGACTGTAATTCCTAATAACAAACTCCAGGATAATTTCAAATTTTAATATTATCAGCATGTCCAGCAGGTGGAGCCCCAGTGCGGAACAATCAGCTAGTGTATAAAGGAATCGAAACTACTATACCCAGAATGCTGTGCGGGAATCAAGGGCCCACACCTGTTTGGCTGTCCAAGATATTGCCTGTACATGTTCGTCCTGTGTGCAGAGTTATGTGCTAAAGCATTCGGATTCTTTACCTATCTGCAGAACGCAGTTTAAAACTTTTTTCTTTATCCCTAACTCTCTTTGACTTATCAGGGGGCGAGCGGTAGGATTGAAACAAGGCTATTTGTTGGCCTTACCTGCTGTAATGTGAGGACCCGTGACCTATGACCCAAAATGACGGCGCCCTACACGCTATTCTGGTGTCTGCCCTAAAGCGAGCCAAGACTGAAAGCCTGTGTCATGTCGAAGCTAAACCGGGCCAGTCGGGCACTTAGGAAGCCCGAGGCCGGCGGCCTGATACGGACCATTGTGCGGGCCGGCCAGGCCATGCCTGGGCCCCCACTGGGCCCGGTACTTGGTCAGGTACGGTAGTGCCTGGACCCAGGCTCGGGAGGGTGCGGGCTCTGGAGCCAGGGAAGCGTTGTTTCAAAGCTCGGCTGGACTACGTTAAGCGCTTTTGTTAGTTACATAGCTTCTTTGCACTTCAGGGTCGTCAGCCCTTCTTTAGTAGACTGTTGTAAGGGTAACGTGGGATGATGCATACAAATCTGGCACGTAAAACGGTAGTTCACTCTGGGTAGCAGAAAGAAGATGGGAACAGAAAAGTGAACATGGAGTGAAGGGGCGTCGCCTGGTCCCAACGCTAATCCTTTATGCCTCCCCCACAGCGAGGTGTTTCGATCAACCAGTTCTGCAAGGAGTTCAACGAGAAGACAAAGGATATCAAGGAAGGCATTCCTCTGCCTACAAAGATTTTTGTGAAGGTGCAGAATCCGGAGTCTGATCCCTGGCTTCCTTCTCATACCTGTTACTGCTCTTTGGCCGTGGGACCAGTCAAGCTGCGTTTGGTGCTTTGTTCCTGATGTGGCACAAGTCTCTTGCTATTATAGGGTTCCAGTTTCCCAATATATGCAGTAAATCTAGTCCGTATTTTTTCTGAGTTTGTCAGGTCCTGCCATATTATGGTTCTTCCCATTACTCCTCCATCTCACTAGGGCTTTCAGACCAGTGTTGAGCCAGGAGTAGAGATGACAAGGTGTTTGCTGTAGATTTATTTTTCCCTGTGCTTTTATGGTCTGTTAGGAACACCATGAGGACAGTGAGTTTAGGGGAGGGAAGACAAGATGTTAGAAGTTCCTTAGGCTGAGTAGCAGGAAGAGAAATTCTCACATTTCTTTTTTCCATTAAGCCTGACCGAACATTTGAAATAAAGATTGGACAACCCACTGTTTCCTACTTCCTGAAAGCAGCTGCAGGGATTGAGAAGGGGGCCCGGCAGACAGGTGAGAGCCAAGGTAGACAGTGAGACTGTGGGGGCTCTGGAAGGAAGCAGGAAGACCTGAAGAGCTACTTGTTCCTTCTTCCCAGGAAAAGAAGTGGCAGGCCTGGTGACTTTGAAGCACATATATGAGATTGCTCGCGTCAAAGCTCAGGATGATGCGTTCGCCCTGCAGGATGTACCCTTGTCCTCTGTTGTCCGCTCCATCATTGGCTCTGCCCGTTCCCTGGGCATTCGTGTGGTGAAGGAGTGAGTATCCTGGGGGGTACAGTGCGAGAAGAGAGCCCAGGAAGCTCTTAATTTGGGGGCAAGGCACAGGAGGTCCTTTACAGTAAGAGTCAGCTTCTAAGTCAAGTAGCTTCTTGGGGATGGAGTCTGGGTCAAGGCCTCATTCCTTCATTTGGAATACACTTATTAGGCACTTGTTATCTACTGGACATTGTTTTTTGTTTGTTTGTTTGTTTGCTTGAGACAGGGTCTCACTATGCAGTTCAGGTTGGCCTTGAACTCACTTTGTAGCCCAGGCTGGTCTTGAACTCACAATGATCCTCCTGCCTTGGCCTTCTAAGTGCTGGGATCACAGGCGTGCACCACCACACCCAGCCATGGACATTATTCTTGATGTTGGATATAACCGGGAATGAGCAGTCATCTTTGACCAAGTCTGGAAGAGCTCATGGTCCTAAGGTAGAAACAGATCTATAAATGGAGCAGTAGGCTACTAGATAGCATTGATAAAAGAACTTTAGGTATCATGAGAACAGTATGGAGGCTGCTGATTTTGCCTGGTTTGTCAGCAAGGGTTTTTGAGGGGAGGCAACATCTAAGCAAAGCTCTAGAAAAAGGGTTTAAGGAGTGGGGCCATATGTTCTAAGAAGTAGAAAGATCCCTGTGAAGAATTAGAAAAAAAGGTGAGGGCTGGGGATTTAACTCGGCAGTTCAAGCACTTGCCTAGGAAGCGCAAGGTCTTGAATTTGATCCCCAGTATCACACACACAAAAAAGAAGGTGAGAGAATGAAGCAGAGTTCAGTGTGACCTGGGACTGTAGCCCTAGAGGCAGATGGGACAGGGTCTTAGGGATGAACCTGTCAGGCAGTACCTTTTCAGTTACACCACATTCAGACTTGATCCTGAGGCCAACAGCAGGCTTTGGGTGAGCTCAGGAATGGTTTCCTTGAAGATATCATGTGGGAAGGTGCCTGGCCCAGATCCTAGCAGGGACAGGGACAGCACTCAACCCTTCACTGTCCTCTTGCTGCTTGTGTCACACGCACACCATGGCTGACGGTTCCCCAAGAGGAGTGGGGTTCATTCTGGACTTAGCTTTGGGTCAGGTGATAGCTGAACATGGACTATGGTGAGCTCAGGACCACCACACCTGCAGAAGAAGCCAAGCTTCAGCGGGTATCTTCCCTTGGAACTTCTCTGGATTTTTCTCTCTCTCTTTCCTCCCTTTGCTCAGCCGTTCGTTTATTCTTTTTGCCAGTAGTAAGGATTGAACCCAGGACCTTTGCACTGGGTTACATTCCCAGCCCATGTATGTGTAGATAGATAGACAGGTAGATTTTTTATTTTTTAAATTTTTATTTATTTATTTATTTATTTTGGCACCGGGGATTGAACTCACAACCTCGCGCCTGCCAGGGCAGGCGCTTAAGGCACTGAGCCAAACTCCAGGCCCTGGTTTTTTGAGGCAGGGTTGCACTATGTAGCTCAGGCTGGCATTGCGCTCGCGTTGTAGCCCAAGCCGGCATCGAACTCACAACGCTCCGCCTACCTCAGCCTCCCGAGTGCTGGGATTAAAGGCGTGCGCCACCACACCCGGCTATTTTGTTTTTTGAGACAGGGTGTCACTGTGTAGTTCTGGAGGGCTGTGAACTCATGATGTAGCCCAAGGTGGCCTCAAACTCAGTGGTGATCCTCCTGCCTCAGCTTTTTCCTGAGTGCTGAAATTACAAGCATACACCACCATGCCTGGCTTTTATATCTTTTATTTGAGACAGGGTCTCGAACTTGCAGTCCTCTTCCTTCAACCTCTTTTAAGTGCTGGGATTACAGGCCTGTACTCTGAAGCCTGATATTTTCTCAAATCTTTACTTTTATGGGGGGCAGAAATGAATAGATCAAATCCTTACTTTGGGGGAAATACTCATGCATAGCCCTTGGACTTAACTATCCAAAGGTGGCACAGAGAAAGGATTAGTTAACTGGACTGTGGCGTAGCCGAGGCCTCACAGGGTGAGTTGGGCTTTAAGAACAGGACACAAGGTGGGGTGGGAGCGTGAATGTCATGGTTGGCATTTGTGGCAGAGGAAACAGATGAGCAGAAATGTGGAGACTGAGAAGTCCAGAGAGGGATCAGGGCCAGGCTGGCTGTTCTGTGTGACAGTGACAAGAGCCCTTGTGGACGCCTGCTGGTGACCCGCCACTCACCAACCATCTGTGTCTTTCTTTACCTGCAGCCTCAGTGCTGAAGAACTGGCCGCTTTCCAGAAGGAGCGAGCTGAGTTCCTGGCTGCTCAGAAAGAGGCAGATTTGGCAGCCCAGGCCGAAGCCGCCAAGAAGTGACCCCTGCCCTCCACGCTGCAGACTTTGGAAGGAATCAGCTGGAAACAGGAGCTGGGGAGACTGGGTAGTCACATCAACATTGTTATTTTCCTGATTTTAAATTATATATTTTTATATACATGGGTATCAAGGGATTAAACCTAAATAAACATCCTTTGTCACCCACTCTCAACTTCTGTCTTGGGACCCCTGGGGAAGGGCCCAGCACTGATAGCACCCAACCTGGAAATATATAGGGTTTTTCATGCTTTTCAGTATGTAACTGGAGTCTCAACCAAGCAAAATAAGATGTTGACTATAACAAAATACCTGAGGCTGGGCACTTTATAAAGAAAACAGGTTTGCTCAGTTTGGTGGCTACAAAGTGCAGACAGCATGGCACTGGTGTCTGGTGAGGGCTCCTTTAACAGGAAGTGGAAAGAGTAAGCTGCATACAGAAGGGACCCTGCATGTGTGTGTATGTTGTGGGGAGGCCTCGCTTTATCACACCCCCTCTACTTGAGACCAGCTTTCATCCATTGTGAGGATGGAGCCCCCATGATGTAAATGCCTTCCACTGGGAACCAGGCTGCTGGCACATGAACCCCTAGGAAACCGTAGCCCCAAGATTCTCAATTGGTGCTAGAGGTAGTAGAAACCAGGCCTTTCGATGGAGAGTTGTGTTTTCTCCCCGCATGGGTGGGCTCCCCGCATGGGTGTATTGCTTGTCTTTTCCAGTATGACCGACTGTCTCTTGGGGACTTGTCACTTCAACCAGAACAAAACCCTGCAAGAGACCTGATGACAACCCCAGGCAGGATCACCGTGCAGAGCACCCCAGATTCTAGGGCCTATGTCAGGCTCTCTGCTAAGCTTCCGAGCTTAGCTTTGGGTCGGGTGATAGCTGAATGTGGGCTGTGGTGAGCTCAGGGCCACCAGACCAGCAGAAGAACCAAAGCTTCAGCCAGTGCCTTCCCATGGCAGGCAGAGAAGGCTTTTGGAAGCAGTTGGCCTCCTATTTTCCTCATTCAGAGCATCAAGAATTCTTGTCTTCTCAGAGGAAAGATGAAGAGTTGGGGGAACAGTTGAGGTTGTAGTTTTTACAGAGCATCTGTATGAGACCATTTTACACTGAAAAAAATTTTCAAAAGTACACAAAAAATACCTGTGAAAAAATAAAACTTCCCATAATCCATCCATGTGAGACTCCTGCCAATAACTTGATGTCATCTTTCCTACATTTTATTTTATTTATTTATTTACTTATTTTTTTGCAGCACTGGGGATTGAACTCACAACCTCGCGCCTGCCAGGGCAGGCGTTTAGGGCACTGAGCCAAACTCCCAGCCCTGATTTTTTGAGGCAGGTTCGCACTATGTAGCTCAGGCCGGCCTTGCGCTCGCGTTGTAGCCCAAGCCGGCCTCGAACTCTCAACGCTCCGCCTACCTCAGCCTCCCGAGTACTGGGATTAAAGGCGTGCGCCACCTTTCCTACATTTTAAATTTCCGTGCATTTTATATTAAAAAAAATCTGGGGATGTAGCTCAGTGGTAGAGGTCTTACCTAGTACGTGTGAGGCCTTGGGTTGAATTACCAGCACTACAAATAACACAAACTTTACTGTTGTATTGTACTTTCAGAATTACTAGAACATGTTTCATTATTGCCTTTCTAAAACTTTCGGTAGGGGAGGCAGACAAAATTCTTGGGCTCAGGGAATGTTCCTGCCTCAGCCTCTTGAGTGCTGGTCCTATAGGCACTGAGCCACTTTTTTTTTTTTTTTTTTGTTTTTGTTTTTTTTTTGTTTTTTTTTTTGGTGGTACTGAGGGTTGAACCCAGGACCTCTGTATTGAGCCATATATCCAGTGCCACCCCACTTCCCTTTTTTTATTTGAGACAGAATCTTACTAAGTCATTAAGTTGCCCAGGCTGGGCTTGAACTCGTGATTCTCCTGCCCCTATTTCAGAATGCTAGATTACAGGTGAGCACCACCATGGCTGGTTACTAAAGCAATTTTTAGTGATGGTTTAGTATTCTGTCTTATTAGAGGACCTTAATTTGTTTAATGAACTTCTCAGCTCTTGGGTATTTTGTTGATTGTGTTTTTTAAAAATTACCAAGGGTCCTGTGATAATGTCAGTTGTTAAACAATTTTCGAGCTTATGTATTAGGTATTGCCCTTAGTACTGCCAGTACTTTGGACAGAGTGACTAGTGTGAGGGACATACTTCCTGCTGTCAGAGGTGGAGGCGTAACAGTTACACACACACACAGAGTTACAACCGTGGTAACTGCAAGAAGCATGGTGGGCTGGGATTCCTGTCGGCCATGGAATGACAGCTAAGCTTCTGTGGTCCAGATATTCTTCCTCTCCATCTGCCCTTCCCCTTGCTGGCCTTGAGCCAGTGTGCTGAATTCCTGTTCATTACTTAAACAGGTCAAATCTGCTCCCAGTTTAATGCCTTTACTCTTGTTTCAGTTGAAACATTCTTCCTCTTTCCTGTCTTTTAGGTCTTAACTCAATGTTGCCTCCTTACAAGGGCTTTCTGACACTTGACTGTAAACAGCATGCTGGTTCTTTATTGAACACACTACATGCTCTTTGTAGGCTTTATTCTACTTTTTAATTTTTATTTTGTTTTATTTTTGAGTCAGGGTCTTACTATGTAGTTCAGGCTGGCCTTAAGGTCACTTAAGCCCAGGCTAGCCTCGAACTCACACTGACCCTCCTGCCTCAGCCTCCTGAACGCTGGGATTACAGTTTACTTTTTGTCTCCCCACAACTGGAGTGCAGGCACTATAAAGCCCAGGGATCATGTCTGCTTTGTTCAATTTCCCCAGCACCTAGAACAGCTCCTGTCACGTGCAGGTGTGGTAAATATTTATCACATGAGGATATAAGATGACAAGGCCAATACTTGAATTCAGTCTTACTGCTCCCCAAACTTGAGCTTTTTCTCATACATTCTGCACCCAGGCCAATCACCTTCAGAGTCAGATACAGCTTTCGAAGTCCCTCTGGGTCGCCGCTGGGCAAGTTCTTTCCTTTTCCTGAGCCTCTGTGTACAGGTCTGTTTCAGAGACCTTGCCAATGAAGAACAGAAGCAGATACTTCTGTGTCCAGCAGGTGGCGCCATTGGTTCGTTCAATTTTTTTTTCCTGCTCTGGCCAGTCTGGATCTGCTCCTTGGTTGTCAGGTATCTTTCTCACCACCACACACTACCCTCAACCACCACCGCCAAATACCAGGGCGGGTTTTCTTTTTGCTCGCAGAATTTCTATTTCTTAAGTTTTCATTTCTACTTTTTAAAGAAACGTTTTGCTTCAGAATAGATCTAGGTTTACAGAAAAGTTGTGACTATAGGACACAGCTCACATAGGCCCCCACGCCCAGCTTCTCTTATTATATGCTTATGTGGTATCTTTATCACAGTTAATGAGCCAGTGTTGATACATTATTATGTTTTTGTGTCTTTTTGAGACAGGGTCTCCTTATGTAGTTCAGGTGGCCTTGAACTTACTTTATAGCCCAGGCTGGTCTTGACATATTGATACATTATTAACACAAGCCCAGACTTTATTCGGATTTCCTTATTAAGTCATGCCCTTTCTCTACGCCATGTACCAGGTTGTATACTTTCCCATCATGTTTCCTCAGGCTCCTCCGGGCTGTGATAACTTCTCAGATTTTCCTTGTTTTTGATGCCGTGGGATTCCAGTATGTTTTGATCTCATGGATATTTAAATTTCGAAGCTCAAAGATACAAGTCCCTTTCCCTGAGGGGAATTTAGGAACACTTTTTTATAACAGAAATTGGTGACTCTCTACTCAAATCCTTGGTGAGATGTTCATCTTGGCAAAGTACTTTCTGTGCCCTTGTTATGTGCTGGCCCTGTGCTCAGGGTGGGACAGCGCTTTGACAGTCCTCTTGGGGCTGAACCCATGGACAACACAAATTATCTGCATTGCAGCTCTGGGCTCTTTCTCTCCTACTAAAGAGAAGGCCCTTGTCCCAGTGCTGGAAGCCTTGAAGTGAGAAGAGGGATGGGGGGTCCTTAGGGCCGTGCCCTGGGCTCCTGGAACCCAGCTTTTTTGTCTCTCTTGGGAAAGACTGAGGCTGGGAGTTCCCTTCCTTTCTTTGAAAAAAAGGCTCCTCTCTGCCTCCCAACCATCATTGTCTTCTAATTCAGTTTAATAACATGTTTTCCCTGTACTTTGCTTAGAAAGAGACCTCCATCTGGTCCTGACCATGTCCTTGGGAGATGAGTGTCACCCACTTCAGCTACAAAGAAACTAAGATTCAGGACCCATTCGGCTAACAATTAGAGGTGGTGAGATTTGACTCTAGGTCCAATTGCATCCTAATTTCATTTGTCCCTCACTAACCACAACCTGTGGCTATTGAAGGAAAACAGCATTTTTTGAAATTTTCTTCTTTTGACCCACTGAATTTTGCTTATCTCTCCCTCACAGACCTGGAGGGGCCAGAAGAGTGGGTCCCTTATTCTGCACTTAGGGGAGAGGCCTCTGCTCCAACCCAGGCTTGCCCCACTAAGGGGATCTGGGAGGGATGATTTGAGATGGTGGCCTAGTAGCTTCAGAAGAAGAGCAAGAGACAAAGGTTAGGATCCGGATGATGTAGCCCACCCATTCCTCTCACCAACTGGGGGACACATCACCTTTTGCCTATGGTCATCAGTTTCTGCATCAGTGACATGAAGCTTTATTGCAGTGAATGAGGGATACGAAGGTCCTATGCCAGGATCATACAGGTAGTAATTACTTCCAACGTGAAGACCTAGGGCCTCATGAGGGGGTCATTTTCCTGCAGAACCAGGTGAAGAAAAAAACTCAGAAGTTCAGAAGCTTCAAACCTGTGTCCAAGTCCAAGGCCAAATGAATCTTCTTGTCTAGCCCCAGGCCTTCTGCTCCCTCCCACACTGTGGACACTGTAAGCTTGGAGGAGGGAAGAGGACCCAATAACTTCTAGGACTGGACACCTTGAAGGCAAGACACAGCATCTGCCTCAGACAACGCTCCACACACTGCACTGAGGGAAGGAGTGCATGCAGGAGCGAGGGATGCTGGCCATTGAGCCAGTCCGCTTCGCCCCTCAACCCCAGACTCTACCACCCTCCCCCTTTCACAGAAGGACATGACACCAAGGGTACCAAAAAGGCAAACTCGACTTTATTATAAAGTTGGCTACAAAGTCACCGCAGCACCACGAGGTGGCCGACTGGGCAGGCCCAGGCGGTCTGGCAGCCGGGTGAGTCCCGCACCAGGTACACGCACTTGTGCAAGCACACGTGTGACGACGGCAGGTCTGCCTTCCTCCATCGGAAAGGAATGTAGTGTCTCTTCGCGCCCCCCACCTCCAGGTGTGGGGCGCAAAAGTCACAGGAAGGGCCGCCAGGGCGGCAGTGTCCATCGGAATTGAAATCCCGTTACTGGTGTGTAGAGAATTCTACGAGGGTGTCAAGAGCCCCTTAGGGCACAGGCTGGCCCTGGTGAGCCTTGCCTTTCCCCCACCAAGGCCCAGGGGTGACTTGGCCCCTGGGAATGGAGAACTGGCCCAGGCCCATGGGGCAGTGCGGTGGGGAAGTGAGACTCCCCCATTATCCGCTCAAAATCCCATTCAAGGAAACTCACTACGAGTGAATACAGATTGAAATGGAAACTGGGATCGCTTGAAGTCCCTTGATTTTAAAAAGAAACTCCCCTCCCCTGCCCTCCCACCTCCCCTCCCCATCCTTCAGGGCCTGGGGAATTAGATATATTCCCCTTTGACCCCCAGAATCCCCCCACAGTCCGGGGGGGTGGAGAGCGGCTCCACGTCTTGATGACAATATGCCATACTTGACGACGTTAAGTCACAGACTTATTCAAAACGTTGGTTCCCCTCCACTTCCATCTGTAGAGAAAGAGAAGGAGACAGCGTCAGTCAGGCCTATTAGAGACGAATGTCAGACAGTGTCAATAGATAGTATAAGCTTCAAATGTGCTGGCCCCATGGCTGAATGATCCCAGGAGCTTAACGGATGAGGGGCAATGTGGGTGGATGGGGTGAGGCTGTGGCCACAGGTTTGGAAAGGATGAGGACAGGAGCAGGGAGAGGCTGTGATGGCGTTAGGGGCCGATCCGCACCCTCTTCCTTTCCCCAACCCCTACCTGCTCTGTATTCCCTTCAGAGGGAAAGAATGTGGGCATAGAACTCTCATTAATTTCCAACTATTTTTCTGTGACTTAAGGAAAATTTCTTTAACTCTGGGACCTTGACTGTCTCCATGTGTAAAATGGGGTGGTGACCAAACTCGGTCCTCAAATATTTACCCCAGGATTCTCACACACTGTAGCCTACACCACCAGTTCCCATCTACTAGGTCTACTGATCCAATAAGATTTTCATATCCTCACTGCTATCTTAAGTAAAAGGTGAGGTTATCTACTTAATAAAGGTGAGTTACAGGGAGGAGACAGATTCGCCTAATCCCACCTAGCATCTCACTGGAAGGAGAGGGACATGAGTTCTTGGACATTTGGGCAGGGCTTACCTTCATGGAAGCTGTCTTGAACTTGGCTCTGGAGTTGATGCAACTCATCAGTAAACCCATCGTAGGGGAATGTTGAGACACTTGTCTCAAAGGCGGTTTCGTAGGTGGCCAGGTCCTCCAGAAAGCTGTGGTCTTCTGGGGACAGGTTGTTGCAAGGAGATGGGGCCCCTCTTGGGCCCTCTGCCTCGGGATCTCCTGAATCCCATTCCCCATTGGGGTCTGGGGTAGAAAGATCCATGAAGATGTCTTCCACAGGCATTTCTTCCAGGAATATGTTATCAGGATCAGCCAGGAAGTCCAGCTCCTGACATTTCCAGGGTTTCAGGTCCAGGCTGAGCACAGGGGGGCCAGCCCCTGACAGGGACAGGTTGGAATCCAGGGGCTCCAGCCCTCCAAGTGGCTCCAGTCCCCCAGTACCAGCCTCAGCTGAGAAGGGCCTATCCATGCCCTGAGCCAATTGGCTGATCTGCTGGATGAGACGGTCTATCTCATGTTGCTCCTTCTCAGAGTAGTGGAAGAAACTCTGCTTAACTGGAGAAGCCTCAGGTGTGAGCAGACCTTCAGGTACCAGGGGGACATCCACAGAGAGGGGGCCCCGGAGTTGGGCGAGGGCCAGGAGTGTGCAATCCCCATTACCAGGGCTGCTAGGACTTGGGGGCAACTTCTCATAGAGAAAACTGCATCCCTCCTGTGCAAAGTAAGTCTTGGTGGAGTTAGGGCTCAGTTGTTCTGGGAAAGTTTGGCTAGGGCTGTTCAGGTGAGCTTGAAACGCTGTGGTGGGAGGAGTCAGCTGCTCATGGGTAGGGCTTCCCAGAGGCTCTGGGAAGGTAGCAGTGCTTGGAAGCAGCTGGTCTGAGAAGGTGGAGGTGCAGGGAGTCAGTTGGTCTTCATAGTTTCTGGTTGAGATTTCAGTCAACTGGCCTTGCAATGGGCTGGTCAGTGGATCTGGGAAAGTTGCACTGCTGGGAGTCAACTGGTCAGAGAAGGTTGAAGTGCTTGGAGTCAGCTGTTCTTGGAAAGAGCTGGATGGGGTGGGCAAATGGGTCTGGAAGGGCTCATGGAGGCTGAAAAGGAAGGCACAGCCTCCTGGTTTGTGGGGTGTGTAGGGAGGGGTACACACAAGATCCTTGCTTAGTTCAGCTTGGAGAGAAGGCTGAGGCCTTGAAGGGAATGGCAGGTAACTGAAGTCCAGTTTTTGCAGGGGTCGAGGAAGCTCTTCTGATGTTGACACAACACCCAGTTGAGGAGCACTGGGGAAACTGGTGCTTCTGGGAGCCCCAAGGGGTGGGGTAAAAAGTGGATTAGAGCACTGTTCCTGGGAGAGGATATTCTCAGGGAATGAAGGCAGCACAGTCGGGTTCCCCAGGATGTAAGCTGCCTGGGTGTCTTCAGAGTTCAGCTGCTGGCGGAGGCTCCAGGCTTCCATGTCACTGGAGAGAAGAGAAGAGGCAGCCGGTAAAGATTTGCAGTCCATTCCCAGAGCAGTTTTCTGATTTATGCCTCCTCCATGCTGACCTTGGTTGCCCCCCAGGCCCTTGCCTTGCAGCTCACCTGATTGGGTAGTTATTGGTAGTAATAGGGCCCTCTGGGCCTTCTGAGTATAACAGGCAGTAAATCCATGCCCAGCCTCCATGCTTGGACTGCAGTCTCACTACCATCTCTGCCTGAATATCTCCACTCTCAGCCACTGGGGAGAAAGAAGAGATGAAGAGTTAGCACATCCATCAGGCAACACCACCTAAATTCCCACTTTGCTCCCCTCTCCACTCCACTGAGGGAACCAGGACACTTTTCTCACTACCCTAACCTTAGCTTCTCAGTTCCTCACCTTGACCTCACCACTCAGAGTTCCCCAGCTCTGGTTCTCATCTTGCCTTGACTCCTCACCCTATGTCCTAACGTTTATTCTATGGCATCCAAAACTGTCAGTCTCTGATATCTCCCCAACATCAGTCTTGACCACAGCCCATCCTTGTTCTGATCTCCCATCCCCTTTCCCAGCTCCATGTTTTATCCCCAGCCTCTCTGGACACTCACACAGGCGGTAGTGTTGAGCAGAAGCGTGGGCCAGGTCCTCAGGGTGCAGCAGTCCATACCATGATTTACACAGCAGTTCACTGCGCTCAAAGCCCAGGTAGATTAGGACACTGGGAAAGTGGAAAGGGTGAGGTCAGCTTGCTGTTTCCCTTGCTTGAAACCCATGCATCTCACTCCCTCCCTTTGTGCCTCTAAATCCCATCTTTCCTGCCCCTGACTTCAGAATCTAGGGTCCCCTTATCTCTGTCCTGATTTCCTCCTGGGAGTTGAACACTCTGGGCTTACCTCTCAGAGATGTCCAGTAGGGCCAGGTCTTTAGCATGTCGGCTCTGGAACATGGCCAGGAAGAGTGAGGCAGGGCCAGGGCCAGGGCCAGGGCCGGGCCCAGGGCGGGGTCTTGGCTCCAAAGGGGCACAGAAAGCTGTAAACACAGGGTTTCCTGCCCAGTAGGCTCCAGGTGGGTGAGCATGGAATCGGCCTCGAATAAGCACCAGTTTGTTTCCTGCACTCTGGCGCCGGAGGGACTTGGAGGTGTTGAAGCGACAACGGAAGAGGCGATCTAGTTAGATAAAGAGAAACACTAATAAGTGGGTGGATGGATGAAAGAGATGGTGGATGGGGGTGCAGCAGAGCAGCAGTAGGGAGATTAACTTGGAGAGTGAGAGGAGAGTTCTTACCAGTGTCCAGAGCAGAGGTTAGAGTGAGCTGCTGGCGCACAGTAAGGTGGTCAGCTGGGTCAATAATGTCATAGATACTGTCACCCTGGGCAACCAGGTCCACCTGGAGGGAGGAAAGAAGGAAGAAATGACCATTAGAGAGGATGGCAAGAGTCAATCTTTGGCCCATCGCATCCTGAAGTATAGAGCCCCTCCCTTCAGTAACTCAGTTTCTCAGGAGTGGAAACTCATTGTACCCCATTGATACCCCAGCCTGGGTCCTCACCATGGAGTGGCCAAGATGTTCGCTCACACTCTCAGACAGGTATAGCAATTTCCCTTCAGCTGTGAATACAAGCAGAAATCCAGGCAGTGCTGCCACGATGTCTTCAAGCTCTTGAGCTGAGAGCAGCCCCGTAGGACCTGCCAGAGGAGTGCCTGTGGAGTGAGAAGATACGGTGAGTCAGGGTAAGACTGGGAGGCAAAGTCTGAAAGAGAAAGGCATGGTCTGAGTTTCAGAGAATCCACAAGAATTTCTCATGAACCTGACTCTGTAAAAACCTGTTGACCCGCTGCCCGCAGCTCTGGGCGCGGGGGACCTGTTGCTGGAA
Organism: Dasyprocta punctata; assembly: GCA_004363535.1. Classification (NCBI taxonomy): domain Eukaryota; kingdom Metazoa; phylum Chordata; class Mammalia; order Rodentia; family Dasyproctidae; genus Dasyprocta; species Dasyprocta punctata. The sequence goes on along the minus strand of RJWM01007161.1, from coordinate 19,625 downwards.
GTCCCTAGTCACCAAGCCCTCACTCCTAAGCCAGAGCGGGAGCCTCAGCGGCCCCAAATATCAGAACCGCGGAGAGAGCTCCCAAGCGGACTCACGTTCAGCACCGCGGACAGCGCCCGCAAGCAAACGTTGGGATCAGCACCGCGGACAGCGCTCCAAAGACGGTAGAAAGCCCTTTGGCTGTCTTGGACAGCGGCTTTCTTAGACTTTGGAGCCTCTCTGGAGTCCCTACAACTTCCCTTCCCGCACTCCCGGAGTACCTCTGAGCTGGTGGGGTCTAAGACCATTCTGTTTGGGCTCTTCTCCCATAAATCTGGCACTTGGGACAATATTTAGTCTCTCTAACGCTCACCCAGAACTAAGGTGAAGTCTGGATGGAGCTCGGGAGGAAAGTAGGAAGTCCTGAGTCCGCTCAAGTCTCTCCTCTCCCCAGCACGCTGCCCTAGACATGCAGCAGCCACATCGGGTTCCCTAAGCTCCACTCTTCCCGGTGCTCATCAGCTCAGATCTCCAGCAACCCCGGTTTGCTCACCTCCAGCGAAGAAGACACCCTTGCGAGTGTAGATGCAGGCAAGACTCATAATATGTAGGTAGGACAGCCGGACCTTGTCGGCTTCGGCCAGCGGCAGCAGCTCCTTGAGGTTCCGGATCTCGGCGTTGATCTGGTCGCGGCGCGCCTTGGAGGCGCCCTTGGTGGAGCGGTACATGACTGCCGGCGCCCCGAACACCTTCGTTCCTGCTCGAGGCTCCGGCGGCTTCCTCCTCCTGGCTTCCCAGTATCTCGCTCAGGTTCTCGCTTGCTCTCTGTTCTCTCCTGGGCTCCGCTCGGCTGCGCTGCCCCCCTCGCCTGCCTTGTTCCGCCTTATATAGCTCCTGGCAGGCGTGGGGGGCTCATTTTAGAGACGGGAGGGGGGCGAGAAAGCGGGAGGCTGGGCTAAGCAATCTGCAGCGGGAGCCGCTGACTGGGGAGGGGGGGCGCTCCTCCTCCCTCCCTGGCTCCCGACGTCATCCTGTGACGTTGAACGAGAGCGGGAGGGGGAAGGAGGGAGGGGGAGAAGGGAGGGGGCTGCGGCTGGCGGGAGCTGAGCCGAGAGCCAAGCGCTGCCTTAGAGAAGCCTGAAAGGGGGTGCAGGGACCCAGGCTCCCCAGAGGTGTTCAATTGAAGGTAGGGCAGGGCAGTTTAGGGAGGCCTGAAGCCCCTTGCAAGAGTCTGTAGGAGACAGGAGGAGCTGATATTAACATTGATTTTTTTTTTTTTTTTTCTGAGGAGTAGGAGAATGAGGAGCAATAGGGCCATGGGCAAATCACTCTTGGTATCTGCCAAAGGTTCTGATTTCATGGCAGGGGGCGCTTTCCCTGGCTTTTGGGGGACAAGTCGCAGCTAGACTCCCTCCCTGGGGTCTACTTAGTCTGGGATTCCCTTGGCTATTTTCAAATAATTAATTCTCTCCCCCTTCCCCGAGCTCTGGCCTTGGGAGTTTATCGGGGTAACTACATGAGGGTCCAAGCCCCTGGGACGGAATGGAGTTCCTGTGGCAAGGGGACCGGCTGAATTTGAGCTTTGTCCTATTGTCCCCTAGCCAAAACTAAGAGCAGCAACACCAACGCTGTCGTCTGCAGTGATTCCTCTCCCTGTTGATTAATTCATCTCAGCCACTGCTGGGGGAAACTGAGGAAGGGACCCAGGGCACGGTGAGGATCTTGTCTGTACTTAGGTCTGTCCTCCGCCCCGTTGCCAGCCCCCAGAGTGAGCGGTTCCCAGGTTCCCCCTCCCTCCTGCGAGCTTCTGTCTTTCCTGCGGGCCAGGGGCGGGGGCGGGACCGGGGGAATCCCAGCTCCATATTAGGACAGGAATCCTCCGGCGGCTGCCGCAGCGGAGACGGCGGCGGCGGGCGGGGCCTGGCTGCGTCCGCACCGCTCCGGAGAGCTCCCGCCCCCTGTTTCGGCGAGGAAGAGGGGGAGGCAGCGGGAAGGGGGTGGGCGCTCCGTGACTGCTGTACCTGCCCGGGACCCTTTAACTCTGCCAGGCTGTCCTTCCTGTACATCTTCCTCCAACCCGCTTCCCGTCTTTGGCGCTAAGACTTGTCCTTCAGTCTCTCTACCTCATTAGTTCTTCATCTCACTGTCTCAGCTTTGCGCACCACTTAACCCCCCAAAGGTTCCCCTTCTGTTTGATCTTGTCTGTCTTCCTTTCTTGTCTTTTTCAGGTTTGCTTCTACATCTGTGGCCTTTGCCTCACCTCCCCCATCTTCCTTATTCACCGCATACGGTATAACTGCTTCCTAAAGGGGCAAAGGGGTGTCTCTCTTTCCCTAGAATCCCTTAAAAAGAGAAGGCAATGGTCTAGGGAAATTTTTATCTGAAACTTCATACGGGAGAGTAAAGGTGTGTGAAATCACTTGGGGGCGGGTTGGAAATGAGGTCGCTTAAAAACCGAGGGACACCCTGCTTGTAAAAAGTCAAAAGGAAGGGTGGAGATGAACTTTGATGCCAATAAGAAAAGTTGAGAGTCAAGGAATTCCCCGATCTTCACTGCAAAAATGATTGCAAGAGAGGCAATACAGGAGAAAAGGCAACTGAAAAGTGCCTTAGAAGAGGGGTATATGGCTCTGGCGACCCTTATCTTGATGTATTTTGGAATTCATCTGCCTGCCTGAGGGCATCCACATAAACCATCTTGCGGTCAGCGGCACAACTGAGATTAAAGGATTGCTCTGTGTGTGTGTGTGTGTGTGTGTGTGACTATCTCTAACTCTATGGACCTGGATGACAGAAAGCCCCTTCAGGATGTCTCTGGTGCATTTTTAAAAATCTTTATGTGACTACTGATGTCCCCACTCATCCATCCCTCAAATTTCCATTCCTTTGTCTTTTTTTTTTTTGTTATTGTTTTTTTTTTTTTTTTACCACGGATCAAACTCACAACCTCATGCCTGCCAGGCAGGTGCTTACTCCCCTGAGCTAAATCCCCAGCCCTATTTTTTGAGACAGGGTCTCACTATGCAGTTCGGGCTGGTCTTGAACTCACTTTGTAGCCCAGGCTGGTCTCGAACTCACAACAATCTTCCTGCCTCAGCCTCCCAAGTGCTGGGATTAAAGGCGTGCACCACCACACCCTGCTTCCATTCTTTTGTCTTTGGAACACCTTCCCATATGAAAATCCAGGACAAGGTTTCGGATTTCTTCACCCACAGATGCTTTAGGTTCTGGCTGGGAGACATTTTCGGCATCCCCTCCACAATAGGGGGGTCTATGAGCTTGGTCCAGCTAGTCTGCAGCCGGCCCAGCAAGTAAAGAATGGGGTCTTGATGCTGTCCGTGGTGCTGAAATAATCTCCGTGACGTCAGATTGGCTGTAGTCTGCCTGGAACCTCAAAGTCAGGCTCAGGTCCACACACGGTTCACCTTAAGGCCCCCTCTTTATTTGTCCCCTTCTTCATCGTGGATGAATATGGGGATTTCAGGGGTCAAGATTCCTGAGCTCTAAGAGTTAAATAACAAGAGACGTGGGCTCAAGGGAAAAGTCCTTGGATTTTTCCAGAATGAACTAGGAAGAAGGCACTTTGGAAGGCAAGAAGGGTCTAGAAAGGGACAAAGGAGGAGGTAGATGAGGTCTCATCTTAATTCGCCCACTCGGATTCAAGTTGAGAGTCTCTGTATGCCCCCAGTGTCTCCTCTCCCTAGGCCAGCTTCCACTCCTCTTGCCTCCCACCTCCGTGAAACTATTTTTAACTGTGCAGAACCAAAAATAGCTTGGCAGCAGCTTCAGGCCGTGGGAGAGGAGCTATTTATAACACCAGTGATGGTTCTGAAATAGCAAGCAGGAGGAGGGGGGCGGCTGGCACGCTAGAGAGCTCCTGGCCGCTGCTAAAAATACTGGCAGTGTGAGTCATCCTGGCCTGGCTGAGTCACCCACTCCTCCCTCCCTCCCTCCCCAGGCGGCGGCGGCAGCAGCAGCAGCAGAGCAGGCTAAGAACTCGAAGCCTGAGATGGGGGAGGCATCCTAGTCCTCTGGGTATGGGAAACTGGGCAAAGGAATGAATTGGGAGAGGGGCTTTGGGGTGAGTGTGTAGAAGGAATGAGGGGAGCAGAAGCCTCCCAACAATGCCTGCTGGGTGAGCCTGCAGCATTCTCAGCCATGCACTACTCAAGGATGTTTGAGCAATTTAAGAGAGGGAGATTGTGAGTGCAAGCATGTGTGTGTGCGTGTTCACTTCACTGAGCCTGCCTGTATAACCCCACATGGCTGCATCTGATCCTGTCTGAATGTGTTTGTATGTCTACCCATGTATCTGTCTGCATGTGTCTTTGTAGCTGTTATCAGTGTTCCTCTTTCTTTCTCTATTTGCCTGCATCTGCACCTATGCCCATCTTTTTAAAAATCTCTACCTTCCTGTGTTGTATGTAGTTCTGTTTGTCCCTGTATATATTTATATTTGTCACGTTCTGTGTGTGTGTGTCCATATCTGAATGTGCTCTGGGTCTTGCCCTCTCAGTATCTAATGATGTACATGGAGCCATATACTTCCCAGACTCAGTGTACCCTCCATTGTTCTCTGTTGTCGCTTGTTAGGTCCTTGCACTATCTGTGCTTTATTTACCTCTCTCTACCTAGAATCTGCCCTTGCAATCTTTAGATCCGAAACATTTGCAAAGGTCTTTTGGTTGCATGCAATCTCTAGCAATAACATGGAGGAAAACAGCGCCCACACGAGTGTTCCCCTTTCTCTGGAACCATCCTGAATCTTCCCTGGCCTGCAGGAGTGAGTGGTTTTCCATCATTCCATATTTGGGGAGCTGAGAGAAGACAAAATCTTTCTTTAGTCCTAAAAAAACATTCCTGGTGTGGGCACAGGCATGTGTAGCACGCACATACACAAACTGTCTCTCTCTCTCTCTCTCTTTCTCTCTCTCACACACACACACAAACTGAGAGAATGAGAGAGAGAAAAATATCAAGGTCCCTTCTTTACTGAGCAGAGCTCGCATCTGTTGCCATGGCAACCCGCCCACTCCTTCCCAAAAAAATCACCAAGAAGAGGTGATGGCATCGAGAAGGGATTGGTTGATTCCTTTATTATGTTTTTCCGAAAAAGGCTTTTCTACAGCAAGAACAGGCCATGAGATCCCTTGCTCCTGTCTTCTGTTTATTGGACACCTAGCGGGGAATAGCACCCCTGAACCTCTATTAAAGAAAAAAATGTGTATCTTTTCCAGAGAGTTCCAGGAGGACGACCTCCTGGGAAGACAGTGGAGGGTGGGTGGGGAATGTGGTTCTGCAGAACAGCATGGAAACTCCTGGCTGCTTTTCTGAAAATTCAGGAATCTTGACAGAGGGCTGTCAACATATCGGAAATCAGAAAGAGAAGTGATGAAGGAAGGAGAGAGAGTGAGAGAGCAAGAGAGAGAATGAGAAGGAGAAGGAGAAGGAGAAGGAGAATGAGTGAATCACTTGAAGGAGTTACAGATGAAAAGATTCCACAGGCTGCAAGCACTCAGTGGTCATCAGACTGGGAAGGTGGATGAGATAACTTAGGCTTCATAATGCAACTGGCCAGACTGCAGCTGTAGCCTCTTAACTTGGGCCCAATCGGTGCATGTTCTAAAGCAGAATGGAAGCTCACCTCTCCCGATCCTACTTCCAGCCCGAGTCTCCAAGGCTTCCTCCAAAGCCTGGCTAACAGCCACTGCAGCCACATTACACCTTCAAATGAACTGTTGCCTCCTGCCAAATGGCTGGAGGTGATGGAAAGAGGGATTCCACATTTCCTCCTGTTCTTGGCTTGCTACAGGAATGGGGTCACTTAGGGCTGGAGATTAGAAAGAGACACCATGATCTGAGTCTGGTTAGGGACAACTTCTCCTCCTGGCAGGCAGCAATCAAAGCCATGGCCAGGCCAGGGTAAGATGGGCAGTGGATGCAGCTCCATTTAAAGTGATGGAGCAGTCGAATGCAGCAAGTTAGATTTGCTTTCACATTTTAGACATATTCTCATGATCAACAGGACTGTTATTATGCTTACTTGATAGATGGAAAAACGAAGAACCACGGATGCACAATGACTTAGTCAAAGTCACACAGTAAGGCACTGGCAATGCTTTACTTTAAGCCTAGTTCCTGCCTCCCAACTCAGGCTTATGCTCTTGCATCACACACTGGGTCAGCGATATATACACTATCAGCCACATGGCAAATCTGGACCACTGCCTCTTGGTGTAAATAAAGTTTTATTGGGACCCAGTCATATCCATTATGTCTTTTCACACTACAATGGCAGAGGTGAGTAGTGGTGATAGAGACCAGATGGCCCACAAAACCCAAAATACTTACTATACAGAAAAAGTTTGCCATCCATAGAAGGTAAGTTCTTTCCAAAAATATCTCCACTCTTTTTTTCTCTCTCTCTCTGAGCCCAGGGCATACCAACTTGTCATTTCATCTACCTTTACTCTTCCAAATGCCCTGAAGCAGTAGTGTTTCTTAAATATTCCTTAAAGGAGGAGAGACTGGGGAGACTTACTATTGTCCAGCCCCCTTTGTGGCAGTGCAGCTAGTAACCTCCCCATGCAGGAATGATGCACCACATCCCGTTCCCATGGCAACATGAGTTGGACCTGGCAAGGTACAACCATTCATCACTATCACAACCCCAGCTCTCAGAACTGCATTTTGGGAAGAGGAATTGTCACAGGTTGGTGAGTAAGTTATTGTCAGGAAGACAAATTTTCTTCATGGGAAGAAAGTGAGGGTGTTGTGGCACCTCAGGCCTCTCAAACCCACCAGATGACCCAGGGGGAAGAGATCTGTATACTTTCACAGAACTTGAGTAACTTCCCAATGTCACAAAGCTAGAAAGAGAGAAATCCAGAATTAGGACTCAAGTTTCCTGACTTCCACTTCTTTTTTTAAAAGCTAGATTGCTATTATTGAATTAGAAACCATGCCAAGGTTTTCTAACAGATTTTCTAATACCTTCTTCAGTCCTGTGTCTGCGATGGCCTGGCCTATTCAGTAACAACATAAACCTCACGTAGAGCTGGTTGGTGCCATGGCTGTGATGTGGTCAGCTGCATCTCCACGGGCTGTTTTCTCTCTCCTAAGGCCTTTTTGTTATGTGACCATTTCTTCAATGCTGCTTGCACATGAGAGCATTCAGAACATTTTATCTGTTTATGGTTATGAAATCAACAAATGCCATGTGAAGAGGGTACACGGTGGCACCCACACACAAAGATGGTCAGAGTGGGGGAGTGGGCTGAACAGGGAAGCTGAGGAACACAGGGCCAAGGAGGGGGTGCTGGGGAGGGAGAGGCCAGGTAGGAAAAGATGAAGGTCTTCTGGCCAGGCCTGAATGCAGCCCTGACACAGGACACAGGAGTGAGACAAGGAGCGTGTTACAGCAGCCTTGTCTTGAAGAAGGAAGGAAAATCAGCAAAAAACACTTCCTGAATGCTGGGCAGGGTCCTCACACTCTGAGTGCCATGGGGAGATGGGAGTGGAGGACATGGGCTGGGAGACCGGGAGGATTCATTCATTTCCAGGGTCCTCCCCAGCTGGCGAGCTCCTCTTTGCCCTGCTAGTACTCTGGTGGGGATTGGCACCTCCCTAGGCACCCACAGGTCCTGTTGCATCCTCATCCCTGCACATCTCATCCTGCACCACCATCTCTTGTTCACTTGTCTGTCCCCAAATAGCATCCAGGACTGTTTTCACCCAGTCCCGGCCTCTGGCACAGGATTGGAGGGCAGCAGGGCTACCGGCGTGGAAGCCTTGAATGGCACTTACATCTGAGGGTTGAGCTGGGCCAGCTTCCGTAGTGACATAATGGGGTGAAACAAAGACACCAGCCTTGACATTGGGCTGGTGAGAAAGTGACTGTGCTGGGTGGTGGGGTGGCCTTGGAGAGCGAGGCCTCAGGAACAGGATGCTACAGTGACAAGCAGCCATGAAGAAGCTAAGCCTGTATGAACAGGTACATGGCGGCCAGGTGGAGAGAGGGCAGCATGGCACAGGCTGCTCAGGACCAGCAGGCTTGGCTTCAGAAATGGTGCTGGAGCAGGACTGAGAAGATGTGGCCCAGGCCCAGCCTTGGGCAAAGGGGTGGCCAGGAGCAGCGAGGAGCAACCCCAGACTTCCACCCAGTCTGGCTCTGGTGACCCTTGCAGCCAGTCTGGCCTCATGTGACCTTTCTCTCTTCCAGCTAATGGCAGCTTCTACCACTCCTGGCCCTGTCACTCTCCTGCTCTCCACAGGACCTTTGTACCTACTCTGGCCTCTTCTGGGGTACCACTGCTCTTTCCCTGTCATAGTTCATTTCATTGACTCCCCACCCTACATTGCAGCTCAAACATCATATCCTCTCTGATCTTCTCAATTACGTAAACCCCAGGTAGAGGCTCCCGGGTACTATTCAATTCTATTAGCATTTGACACAGTGGCAATTTCGCGATTTATTTTGATGATGGGCTGATCACCAGCTCTGTGTCCCTGGACTGCAGCCGCCTACCTGGGGTGTGGTCTGCTTTGCTCACCATTGAGTCTTTAGTGTGGAATAAGACAACACATAAATATTTGTAAGAAAAGCTTAAAAGATGGAAGGAATGAAGATTATTTCATGTACAGAAGAGGAGGTTCAAAGAGGGGTGATCTGGCATCTCCAGATATTCGAAGGGCCATGGCGAGGCGGTGGGAGCGATCCAGCGTGTGTGGAGAGGCTGATGCAGGAGCGGGGTGGAGGCTTGAGGAAGCCTCTGAGCTGAGAATGGCCTCTCGTGCCCCAGTTTATCCATCTGTTAGAGATGTGAGGAGAATCATAGCACTAATATCAGGGCTTAATGCAAGAACTGGGCTAAATGTTAGAACAAAGCTTGGTGGAGAAAGAGAATACAATAAATGATAGAATATAAATCATCATTTTAACTTTAGGAAAAAAATAATTTTGAGCAAGGTGATGCAGACACGGGCATGGGCTGGCTTGGAAACGGAAGCAGGGCTTGGGCACCTGTCACTTTCTACAGCACTGACCTGGGCCTGGCCTGAGAGCATCAAACGGAGTCAGCCAGGCTGAGAGCTGCAGCAACTCCAAAGAGAAGGACGAAGATGACAGTGGAGTCCAAAGGATGCACGCAAGGAGGAACCTCAGCTTTGGCTCAGGTCCCGGTGTGCCCCTTTCCTGAGCATCAGTGGTACCTCACACTGCTCCCCAAGTCCAGGGATGGAGGGTCTCAGCCAGCCCCAGTGCACCGTTCAGGCTCAGCAAATGATTTCCCTGGGTCCTTTTCTAGAAGCTGACCTGACCGTGTTCTCTCCCAGTTTAAAACCATCATGGTTCCTACTTCCTATTGCCACTTCCCCTTCTACTCACAGGTGCCCGAGCCACCACAGGCTCCAGCTTCAGGTCCGTTTGTGATATGATATGAGTGTACCTGGTGACACGAGAGGTCACAGAGGCAGCATGTCTCTGCACCTTATGTACCTAGAATGGGAATCTGGCTAGAAGAACTCATGGAACCTCTCAGCAGCCCTCTGACATGAGGGCTAATTACTCCCTTGACCTGGGCCAGCAGAGAGGACACTGCAGGGAACAGTCCAGGAAACCCCAGGAAAGACTGATGGAATTTCAGAAAGGAAACTCTAGGACAAATAAAGAAGAGACTCCACGAGCAAGGGGGATGAGGGTTCCACCCCCGTGAAGGCTGGAATTGCAGAGTTGGCTGAAACTTGGCCAGCAGTGGGGAGGAGCGGGGCTGTTGGAGGAAGTACTGAGTGGGCAGAGAGGGGACCCAGGAGGCTTCAGAGGAAAGGACCGTCTGATGGAAGGGGATGGGCTGAGGAGCCTGCTATGAGGATTCACAGGTCTGAGAAGAAGTGAGTTTGGCCCAGATGTCAGCAGATCGTGTGCTGGGTGTAGTGGGAGAGTCCTGGACAGGAGGACTGGGCCCTTGTTTTGCCATCAGCTTACTGAGGGTGTTATGGTTTCTGGGTCTCTGGTTCCCTATTTGGAAAATGAAAGTGGGCTGGATTGCTTGGCCTCAAAGGGCTGTCCTCCCACTTTTGGTGCTCCAAGCATGTCTGGACCTGGGTTGCCCCTGGCCCAGTGCTTCTGAGGCTTTGGAAGCTGAATGCTGCAAACCCTGAGTTGCAGTTTCAAGTGGAGATCAGCGTGTTCCCTGTGCTAGGGTCTGAGTGGGCCTGAAGTGTCCCAGAGCGGAGAGTTCTCAGCCCTGGTTGAGCAGAGTCACCTTGAACCCTGGAGACAAGGCCTGTGTAGACCTGGGGAAACAAATAATGATAGTGACCTGTATCTGGGGTCCTTCTTACAGGTTAGTGCCAAGTTCACCAAGGGGGTGACTCACCACTGAAGGGGTCCGATGGGGTCCAGTGTGCCCAGAACAGAACCCCAAGTAATCCTTAGAGTGGTTCACACAGCCTGCAGCTGAAGCAACCACTATCGCCAGCATTCCTGAGCATTGGTCTGGTGGGAGGGAAAAAACCCCACAGCAGTGTCACATAGCTGGCCACAGAGGGGCCCAAACACTCACATTGGTGATTGAGGCCTAGTGCAGAGAATGAAGGGACTCAAGTGACAGTCACGCTTGGGAGTGGGTGACTAGAGCTGAATTCCGAACCAGGTCCTTGGCTCACAGTGCAGGGACCTGGTGCAAAAGTTGGGGTCTGGCGAGAAGGTGCAAAGAGCCTGGGGCCAAGAGGCAAGGTTCTGGGTCCCCATCTCAGCAACAAGCACACTGATTTGCCGTGTGATCTTGGCAAATTGCGTCTCTCCAAGGACTGCCTCAGTTCCCTGTTCTGTGCTTTGGTGTCCTGGCTTTGGCAAACCATGCTCCCTGGAAGCACCACTCAGTTCAGGACCAACCACTCCAGAACACAAACGTCTCTCCTTTGTTGGCTTGGAGCCCACGAATGCTGGTCCTGATGAGATCCAGCTCTGGGTCCTCAACCTGGTCCAGAATGGATGCTCAGAACTATCTGGAACTCCCCAGCTCCTTGACAATGATCAAGCACTTCATGATGGTCTCCATGGTTCCCAGTGGGTGGGTGCTGTGGGGGACATCGGGGGGGCAGGGGGATCCAAGGGCTGAGTCCACATGGCCACCCAGAAGCCAACTGCCACTTGCAGGCAGCCTGGGAAGGTTTGATTCCAGAAAGTTCCACAGACCTGGAAGGTTACAGGAAGCCTTCAATGAAAGCAGACATTTGTAACTTGCAACATAGTTGATGGTTGTAGAGTCCATGGGATCCAGAAGCTGGTTCAAAGTAATCATTGATCCAGAAAGCTGACCCAGGTCTGGACTGAGCTGCAGAAGAGGAAACAGCTGGCCCACAGCTGAGTTATCTGGCCCCTGGCCTGGGTGCTGGGCACAGGTCAGGGGTGGGCATGCTGTACCAGCTACCCTCAGCGTCAAGGACCAGAGGACTGACTTCTGGCCAGGAAGCTGCCTGGGCTCTGGCCTATGCTCTTCTAGGAACTGGCTATGTAACCCTGGTCAATCACTATTCTTCTCTGAGCCTCAGTTTCCCTTTCAATTTAATGAGAGGGCGGAGCTTTCCTGGGATCTGAATCTGGCTCCAGACAGAGTGCTGGGAGAAAAGGGCCAAATCCACGTGCTTAAGGCCCTGAGGGCAGTTAAGGTCCTCACCTGGCTTTGTCCCTCTGTGGCTTTGTCCAGAGGATTCCCAAGCGCTACATCTGGCGTCTTGTTTCTTCCAAGGTTCCTACAGGAGAGTCTCCCCTCCTGGGGACAGGGGGTGAGTGGGAGTGAGGGGCAAGAGCAGGACCTCCTCTCTCCACGGTTCAAATGTCCCCGAAGTGGTGGAGGAAGCCCAGACGTGGTGTGGTGGGGTGGATGGCTCCGGGGGGGCTTCCAGGACCCAGGCCCCGCACCCCAGACCCCGCACCAGGCTCAAGGCTGGGGGCGGAGACAGCACTGGGCTCCGGAGGAGCCGCCACTCCGCCAGTTGCCTTAAAAAGGCGCCAGCGCGCGCGCATCAGCAGAAGGGCTGCGGCTCTCTTCCAAAATAGGCAAGAACAGGGAGGCAGCGGGAGCCGAGCTGCGAAGAGCTAGCGCTGACGTCACTCGGGGCCTCCCTCCTCGCAGCCGTCTCCCTCCCCCCCCACCGCATCACGTCTCCATGGCAACAGTGTGCCGCGGCAGCAGATGAATGGGCAGCAGCTAGCAGAGTTGCCCGCTTCCTCCCTCTCTCCTTCGGCGGCTGCCCCGGGGAAGGAGCAAGGAGCGACCTCGCATTCATAAAGGCCCAGGGCCCATTCATTCCCAACCGTCTCTACGGTGTCCAAGGAACCCGGGAGTTACTTGGCCCGGGGATCTCCCGTCCTTTGGTTGAGGCCTTTTTGGTTCTTAGGGCACCCTCTTACCCGCATTTCTCCATTCTGTCTGCTCTGCTCCCCAAAGTCTGCGGAAAACTTGACAGTCTGTGTCTTAGCGCCACCGCGTGGCTGACGGTGGTGTTGCATCAGGAGTACTGTGGCGGAGGTCCCGCCGTCTATGTCGCTCTCTGGTGTTTGCAAAACGGAAAAGCACAGAAGAAGGGCAATCTCCCTAACAGAGCGCTACTAAACTATAGTGTCATATTGATGTAGCCAGTTAAGCCTGTTAACGTCCAGTGAGCGCTCCCGATGTGTTAGGCAGTGTGCTAAGCTCTCTGCCTGTGTGAGTTCACTTCAACTCTGCACTGCAGAAAGCAATTATTATTACCATTCTACAGGTGAGAGAAACTGAGGCTGCTTGGATTTGCCTAGAATCCCACAGCAACTCCGAATAGAACTGCTGCCTGAATTCATCACGGTGTGAGAAGCGCTCACAACCCCCTCATTTCCACACCCCTGCTAGCTTTTGATCAGCCTCATAGTCTCTTGAGTTGGCCAGGGCAGTGCTCATTAAAACCATTCCTGTTTCACAGCTAGGAGGACAGACTGAAAAGTGGAAAGGTTTGCTGGAGGTTTCAAGCAGCCAAAGATGCAGGCCAAGTCCCTAGAGCATTTTACGGGAAAGCAGCTGGATAGAAAGGAGTCCAGCACCTCCTGTGATGCTCTATCCCTTAGTAGGAGACCTGAAAGTCACTCTAGGGCCGCCTGTCTGTTAGCAAAGGGAGCAGGGATTCTTACCCCTCCCCCAAGGCTTTGAGGGTTCATAGCAACTGGATGCCCCAGCCTCCCCCTTCCATCCATTTCTATGTCTATAATTTTGTAGTTAACTATGTACTAAACTTTAGTGTTGTCTAATCTAACCATATATTCTTCCTGCTTATGGTGAACACCTTGTACTTGACCACTACTGGAGTGAGAAAATATCTCTGGCTTTCCGCTTGCTCCTCGGAATTGACCAGTCCTTCTTCCTGGTGAACATCTGTTCTCTGGTCTACTGCTTCCGAGGTGCTGACTTCCTGCAGTCTTTGGGGGCTGTCAGTGGTTCGTTCTTACTGGCTTGTGTTTGGGGCATCATAGTATATACTTCATTGCCCAGTTTTGCTATGAACTTATATCAGTCATATGATTTTGGTTTTATTATTTAGTTGCTCTGAGGTTTTCTTGTTTGTTTGTTTGTTTGTTTGTTTGTTTTTGTACTGGGATCAAATTCATGACCTTGCCACTGAGCTAAATCCCTGGCCCAAGTTGCTCTGTTTTTAAGTAGAAGCTTATGGAGGGTCAAAACAGGTGCTGTTGCCCTAGGTGCTATTTCCGCCTTTATTCCTTTTTTTTTTTTTTTTTTTTTTTTTTTTTTTTTTTTTTTTTTTTTTTTTTTTTTTTTTTTTTTTTTTTTTTTTTTTTTTTTTTTTTTTTTGGTCTTTTTGAGACAAGGTCTCAGTATACAGTTTGGGCTGGCCTTGAACTCACTTTGTAGCTCAGGCTGGTCTCAAACTTGCAGCGATCTTTCTGCCTCAACCTCCCAAGTGCTGGGATTTCAGGCATGCGCCACCATGCCCAGCTCGTCCCCCTTGGTTCTTGACTAAAGCTGTTGGGTATGATAAGGATTCTGGTGAAAATCATTAACAGGAACCCAAAGGACACATGGTCACCATTAATAAATCTCCAAGCAGACACTGCTGCCAGTGTGACTTAAGAGATTCGGGGAATTTAAGTGAACCAGGCATGTTGATCCCCACATGGGTGACACTAACTACACTTACAGATCATGGACTCCCAAGGTCTGTCACTGACCATCTTGCCCCACTCATGAGAACACTAATGCAGTCAACATTTCCTCTTCATTCCAGATATCTCTGCTGCTTTCCCAGTTTCCCTATTTTCCTCCATTATTAAAGCTATTATTATGGCAGCAAAGGACTGGAGAAATCTACCCAGAGATAACCCTTATCTGCCTAGATTTCCCCAAGTTTGTCCCCATGTAGCCTCTCTGAATCCTTTCCTACATTTTCTTTCAGCCACTGATTTACACTGGAGCATCTCCTGCTTCTGACTACAAAGTTTCTCTTGAACCGTTATGTTTACAGTTGTCCCTCTGATCCCTAAAGGTGTCCCCAGAGCACCTCTCTGCCTGCTAATGTTAGTGCCCTCTACCTCCAGGAAGTCTCCATAGTGCCACAGTTGGGAACCAGTTGGTAAATTCTGCATTGACTCACTATTTTGCCACTGAATTACAACTTCCCACCCATCTCAAGTCTGTCCCCAGTGGCTCCCAGGACTGTGCTCCATGCACGATGTTTTAGCATCACAGTATTGGGGGAGAGGCATAAGGATGTGGCCCTGCGGCTGTAGCTGTTCATGGCCAGTTAGTTGTGGTTCCTACCAAGCAAGGCTGAGAACAGTCTCCCCAGCATTTTCAGTTGGGGCTATATCTAAATTCTTATAAGCCAGCCCTATGTCATGTGTTGCTGATAGACCACTGGCTTAAGATAAATTTTCCATATTATTCCTGCAGTCAGTTGGGCCAGTCATTGTGGCCATTGTCTCTGTCAGATCTATTAGTCCTTGGGGCCTTGTATCAGTTAGCTATTGCTTTGTAAGAAACAACCCCAAACATACGAACATAAAACATTACATATTTATTAATGCATGCAAGCCTATGCATTAGATGAGACATTCTTAAATCTAAAGAATTGTGCTTAACTGTGAGTTAGGTAGGCAATTCTGCTGATCTTGGCTGGGGTCTCTCAGGTGTTTGGGACTCACTCTCCATCCTTCATTCTTGCTCTGTGCCCTGGAAGGATGATCTATAAATGGCATCGATGGGCCCCTCTACCTATTTATCACCAGGTAAAGTGACCAATATTAGCAAAAGACTGGAAGACACGAGGAAAGTGAAGTTGAAGTATTTAACCATCCTGGTTCATCTCTACTGGAAGGACTGGTGTTATTCCTTTGTCAAAGTGTAGAGATCCTGGCTGGCATGTCTCTTCATGTAGCTGTCTCTCCAGGTTCAGGCTAGGTGTGGTGATGCCCTTCTATTACTGGCCTGAGCCTTGTTTCTCTAAATTTCCCTTACGTTTGTTGATAGTCCTGTTTTCCAAGGTTGAATGTGCCATCTACTTCCTTTTGGGACCCTGATCAATGCCCTTCCCTACAAATTCTTCCCAATGGCTCATGGGCTGGAATCAAGTAAGATGTCCATTCCTAAACCAAAGCAAAATAAGAAGGAAAACTTCTATAAAATGATTATATGGAAACTAACAGAAAAGGGGAGTTCATACATAAACTCCTGCCATGTCTGCCATTGCGCTTGAAGCTTTGGAGGGGGTTAGGTGGAGGATGAAAAAAAATAAGAGTCAAGATACAGAAAGCTGAGGTCAGGTGGAGCCTCCTCTCCTGCTGGGAAAGAAAGAGCTGCCCAACAACTGCAACACATTTATTTGTACACTCAGGAGGTTTTTGTCGGTTGAAACCCCTAAACCTAGCAACTTGTTTGCTTGGTTGGCCTTGGGTGCCTCCCGTTCTCCATTCTGGAACAGCTTGCTCATGTGGCTCGCCTCGGGCTCTCTTTGTTCTTGGAACTGGCCTTGCTCCAGCCCCGCATGTGTAATGAATCTCCAGCTTTGGCCACTCCCCATAAACTCCACTATAACTGGCATTCCCAATGAAAAGATCAACAAAAGTTCACCAGAGAAAATATGAAGAGATACAATGTCATGCTTTTCTGAACTAAAGAACAACCTTTATTTATGTATAAAGAATTCACAGGTTGAAAAGCATGGGATGTCCCAGGGCAATACAGGAATGATATGGAGAAGGCTGCAAAGATGTATTCTGGAGGTATTATGTTTCAAGCACACAGAAAGATGCTCACTGACATTCACAGTGTCTCAGTTACTTTCTCAACACAGAGACGCAATATGCAACACTCACAAGATAAAGGAGAATAGGTTTATCTGAGCTCGCAATGTTGAGAGGATTAAGTCCATAGTTGCTTGACTCGAAGGCAATAAGGGCATGGTGGAAAGGTTTAGTGAAGGGAAGCTGCTTAGATCACGGTCTCCAGGAAGCAGAGAGATGGGAGGAGCTGGAGAAGGGATACACTCTTCCAGGCCACGCCCCCAGTGACCTGACTCTAACCAGCCCCACCTCCTGGTAGCACAAGCGGCTGCTGAACTCACTAGTGGTTGAATCCACTGAGAGGACAGCTCCCTTGCAATCCAATCACCTTCCAAAAACCCTGCTTCATGCCGAGTGTGATGGCAGCACTCGGGAGGCTGAGGCAAGAGGATTGCTGCATGTTCAAGTCCAGCCTGGGCTATAAAGTAAGTTCAAGGCTAGCTTGAACTGCATAGTGAAACTCTGTCTCAAAAAAACCCCCCAAAAACAGGGGCTGGGGTATACCTCAGTGTCAGAGTACCTGCCTGGTAAGCACAAGGTCGTGAGTTCGAACCCCAGTACATCTTGCTTTTGAGCATCTGAAAGTATGGAGGGGCATTCTAGATCTAAACCATAGCACACAGAAAACACAAAACAAAACAAGACTTGTCATATACAAATGGCAAATTATTATTCGTTCATTTAACAAATCTTTATGCTATATCCTGCTCAAGACACTTGGGATACATAGTGTATAGAGAAGATGAAAGTCTTCACCCTTGAGGAGCTTACATGCTCATCGGGACAGACAGACCAATGATGGACATTATGTATAAGAAAATTAGGTGATGCTATATTTACAGGAAAAAAAGTAGAACAGGGTTGTAGGATTGGGATCTTTGTACTTGTGTTTTATTTTGTTTTTGTGGCACTGGGGACCAAACCTAGGGCCTCATGTATGCTAGGCAAGCACTCCATCACTAAGCTACATCCCCAGCTCTTTAAAAAAATTCTTGAAACAAGGCCTCAGTAAATTATCACAGCTGCCCTCAAACTTGCCACCCTGATTCAGACTCCCCAAGTATCTAGGATTATGTACTTGTTCGTTTGTGTGTTTAATGGTATTGGGGAACAAAGCCAAGGCTTATGCTACATCCCCAGCCCTTTTGATATTTTTTATCTTGACACAGGGTCTCACTAAGCTGCTAAGTTGCTCAGGCTGGGCTGGAACTGGTGGTCCTCCTGCCTCAGCTTCCCAGAGTGCTGGAATTACAGGTGTCTACCACCACATCTGGCTTGGCAAGGACCTTTTGCTGCACCATCCCATAGTGGAAAGTAGAGGGGAAAAGAGTACAGGAGGAAGAAAGAGCTAAACTCCCTTTTAGAACAAGCCACTCCTACAATAGTAACACTCATTTATGTGGAGAGCAGGCCCTCATCACCTAATCACCCTTAAAAGTACTCACCTCCTGTACCTGGCATGGCAACCCGTGCTTGTAATCCCGGCATTTAGGAAGCTGGGGTAGGCGGATCACCACAAGTTCAAGGCCAGCCTGAACTACATAGTGAGCTCATAAAAGAAGTAAAAGAAAGAGGTCTCACCTCCCATCACAGCTACACTGGGGATTAAGTTTCCAACACATGAACGTCAGGAGACACATTCAAACCACAGCCCCATAGCAAGAGAACGGTAACGTGTCTCTTAAGGGTGTCTACCTAGCAGTGATAAATGTCACTTTCACACACATCCACTTGACCAAAGGAAGCCATGTGGCCATGCCTAGCCTCGAGGGGACAGAGAAATGCAATCTTGCCATGCGTCTAGAACATGGAGGACGCACGTGTTGGTGAACAACACTAGTGGTAACATGCTTTACTCCCCTTCCCCTGCGCAGAACACGCTCATCTCACAGAGCAAGAAGTCAGATCGCATCCTCTCAGGCCTCAGGGGCACTGACACAGTAACTTAGAGACCCATGAACCAAAAGACCTGTTGTCTGCTCTCCCCGCATCCAGCAACTCAGGGGATGGGATAGTTAGAGTAATAAACACACCAGTCACTCAGTGAACCAGGGGGCTTGCAGTATTTGTTTTGTGGCTCTCTTCCACAGAGTGAGGAGGGTTCTTTGACTGAGCCCTGAGACCATATGCTGGGAGCCACTTGCTGCTCATGGCTCTACTTAGCCCCTGACCTAACTTCCGAGAGTCTCCCTTTTGCGTCAGGGAACATCCTTTCCTTGGTGCTGGGGAAGCTTTCTTAGTCCACTAAACACGGCAAGGGCCCCTGGTTCACTGTGAATCTTGAGCAATCATGGTCTCTCTTAACCCAGGCTGGGGTCCTTTGGATCCTCTACCTCCCTCAAAACTTTGGCGATATCTCAGTCCATTTGTGCTCCTATAACAAAATAGCTGAGGTAAATACTTTATAAGTAATAGAAATTTATTTCATGCAGGTCTGGAAGCTGAGAAGTCCAAAACCAGGGCACTGGCAGATCTGATGTCTGTTGAAGGCTGAGCCTCATCTTCCTCTGTGGTACCTCGAGGGCTGTGTCCTCATACAGCTGGGACAGAAGAGTGGAAATGGGCTTATGTTTACTCCAGTCCTTTTATAAAGCAGTAATCCACTCCTGTGAGCCATTTCACCCTATTGCAAGGATTTACTGGAAGCCACATCCTTAGTTAGAGCTTCACTCTTGACACAAGGGATTGGTATCATATTTAATATCAAAACCTCCTGCCTCAGCCTCCTACGGTGCTGAGATTACAAGCGTGCACCACTGAGCCCAGCTATTTTTTTCTTTTCCTTATTGATAAACAGAGTTCTTTTTACATACTGGACACTATTTATTGCTGTATCAGTCAGTTTCACTGTGGACACTACTCTTAGCATTTTAGCCACTAAGGAATTCTATATAGGGAGCTAGTGTTAGTGAAATAATTGGGAGGGTTGCAGAAATTAGCTCTTAAATGGGCTTTTGGAAATGACATTCACAATGAACTGATCCACCCAGGCCACTGACAACTCTGCCACAATCAGGAGAATCCTGTGTCCCAGCTGCTGGCTCTGGGACCAAAGAGCTTTGGCCAAGGATTGGGAAGCTGCCAACAAGTGGGGTCCTAGGGATGCATGGCCTCTGGTGGTGTGAGAGGGAGTCCGTGCTAGAACTCACCAGTTCTGCCAGACTCCACCCTTCAGTCATTTGACATCCAAGTGTCCTTCCTTTTGCCCTCACACATTTGGTACCATCAGCCACCACACGGGCCCAACATAAGGCACCTCTCTCTCTCTCCCTTAGACAAACATAAAGCACCAACTCTCTCCCTAAAGGGAACATTGGTG